>JAKCPI010031182.1:0-186462 GCA_023213315.1 Euborellia annulipes
TGATATTCAAATAGGTAGAAATAATAAGCAAGGCAGCTAGTTATATTTCAATTTATTAACAAACCAGGGCCGACGTTTCGGTCCCATATGGGACCATCTTCAGGGCCAGGTTAATGTCTGAAAAAAATATATAATCCTCGCCAAGTTATATTGGGCATCCACCAATTGGACCGTTTATTTTGAAAGTGGGTGTAAGTCCATTTAAAAAAAATGAGATATCACATAATTTATGCTTAAATTAATGTAAAAATTTCTATCTATAACTAGCTCGTGGTAAATTTCTTAAAAAATTCTCATGTTTTGTACAATTGAAAATTGGTCGGTAAATACATTTTTTAATAAACAGATTTGCTAACCTTTCATTTCTCCAAACAATAGAAAATTGACTTACACCACTTTCAAAATAAACGGTCCAATTGTAAGTAGCTCAATCATGATAATGTCTCAAATTTTATTATTATCATATTTTATTTTCATTTTAAACATGATTTCAGTTAGGAGTTTAGGTTTTTATTTCACTCATCATATTAATTTCTCTTACCTCTATATATATATATGAGGTCCCCTGAGTCCAAAAAGTGGTTTTCGAGGCATGGTCTGTCTGTGTTAGTTTATAGCAGGGGCGTCATTTGGGAGGGGGCAGAGGAGGGGCATTCCCCCCCCCCCCCCCAAGGGCTCTGATTTTTATAAAATTTTATTATTCTTAAATAAAATATTTCAAAATATATCTATGAGTCTATAAACTGTTCAAAATAAACAATTAATTAAGGAATTTATAGGCTATTTGTTTCATAATATATTCTTCTTTTTTTTTTTTTTTTTTATAAAAAACATTCACACTTTTTCTCATTCACACTCACACTCACACACACATTCACACAGTCTTTTCGGCAACTTAGGCCATTTAAGACTTTAGACGATAACCGTTTTTGATAAATATACATATAGGGGTCCAGGCATTCTTATTTAAGCCATCTGGTATCCAATTGGCTTAAATAAAATCATCGGACTGCCTGGGGTCCGAACCCGCGACGTTTGGTATACGAGGTTAGCACGCTAACCTCTACACCAAGCCCCGAGGGCATAATGTATTCTCTTTTTAATTTCACATATGTTTGAAATTATATTATCTTGTAAAATATATCATAGTATTCCAGTTGTCAATGGAATATTCAATTTAATTATATTTATCTTTTTTTTAATTAATTAAAATAAAAAATAGATATATCTCCGGCTCTTGGCTATACTTCTCATAAAAACCAACCGCACTCAAAAAAATAAAGTGCTTGAATCAATCAAAACGCTGTATGAAATAAGAATATTCGTTCTTCAAAATGAGCCAAGAATTTTGGCTTCTTGAAACAATATTTTTTTGAGAATGCCAATGCTTGCTTGGCTCATTCAAGAAGGTCATGGGGACAATATCAAGCATGACTTGGCTTTAATTTATTATAACAAAAAGTTGGTGTAAATGAAAATTTTTCGTTCTTATTTTAAGCATGACTTGGCTTTAATTTATTATAACAAAAAGTTGGTGTAAATGAATATTTTTCGTTCTTATTTTAAGCATGACTTGGCTTTAATTTATTATAACAAAAAGTTGGTGTAAATGAAAATTTTTCGTTCTTATTTTAAGCATGACTTGGCTTTAATTTATTATAACAAAAAGTTGGTGTAAATGAATATTTTTCGTTCTTATTTTAAGCATGACTTGGCTTTAATTTATTATAACAAAAAGTTGGTGTAAATGAAAATTTTTCGTTCTTATTTTAAGCATGACTTGGCTTTAATTTATTATAACAAAAAGTTGGTGTAAATGAATATTTTTCGTTCTTATTTTAAGCATGACTTGGCTTTAATTTATTATAACAAAAAGTTGGTGTAAATGAATATTTTTCGTTCTTATTTTAAGCATGACTTGGCTTTAATTTATTAACCTTTATTTACTTAAATATGGGACATTCATTCCACGCCAAATCGAACGGTTTGAAAAATTATAATTTTTCATTTCCTTCATTTTTTGATATTTTTAGTACCCCTTTAAAAACCCTTCCTGGTAACTTTTGAGATTTTTTTGATCACCGGTTCAAATTTTGAAAAAATTCCTTTTTTTGGTTTTTTGCACATAACTCCTACAAAAATGGTCCAATTTTCAACTTTTTATTTGAAATTTTCTTTTTTTTTTTTTAGTTTTCAAGAAAAAATACAATTAAATTTTTTGAATAATTTTTCGGTGTTTTTTTTAAATTGCAAACATTTAGTAATTTCTTGAAAACTACACAAAAAAAAACAAAAATTTCAAATAAAAGGTTGGATCATTTTTGTATAAGGTATGAGCAAAAAACCAAAAAGAGGGTTTTTTTTTTCAAAATTTGAACCGGTGATGAAAAAATCCCAAAAGTTGCCCGGAGGGGTTTTTAAAGAGGTTCTAAAAAATATCAAAAAATGGAGGAAATCAAAAATTAAAATTTTTCAAACCGTTCGATTTGGCGTGGAATGAATGTCCCATATATAAATTCTTCTTTTGCTGATCGACGGAAGAAAAATAATTCTCCTAAAATGTGATAACTAAATTAGAACAAAAAATGGATTAATTTTGTGACAAAGGAAAAACATAAGTGTATTATTATTATTATTATTTTTTATTAAAATACCAAACAAATAAAATTCAAATACAAAGAAGCTTAGATTAATATGGCAAACATTACGATAAAATAAATTAAAAAAATAATAAAATATATTTATTTAAAAATAGAGATACATGTGTACCCAAACAAAATATTCTCGTTTCACCCAAACGAACTATAATTATAAATGGTTGTATTGATAAACCTAATTTTAAATAATTCTCTCTTCTTTCTTGTACTTTATGGTGATCGTTGTTATTTCAAGAACTTGGCTGTACTGGGAATCGGCGATCCCTGGCTTCCAATCAAGGGCGGATCCAGAGGTGTTTCTCGGGGGGGGGGACTATTTTTTCTTAATTTCCGAAATTTAAAGGCGCATTCTGTACTTGTTTGCCAGAATATAAATGCAAAACAAATTTTTAAGTATTAATTTTTAAAATTTTACATTAAAAATAAATTTTTTTTTCGAAAAAAAAGTATTTTTTTCAAATCTCAGGGGGGGTAATTACCCCCTTTACACCCCTTGTATCCGCCCTTGCTTCCAATACATCCCGGTCTTGGCTGATTTTTTTATTCTACAAGTTGGTTTGAAGATTCTGTGTAGTAAATTTACTATAGTATAGTTTTTTATGTCTAAAAGAAAAATTCATTTTTATTAGATATGGATCAAATAATTAGAATGATAATATTTTACTCACCTTCATTTTTTATAGATTCCAATTCTCTGGCTTCTTTTAAAGAGTATTTTTCTTTTATGGAACTTTTTTTTTTTTTAATTTTATTAGAAAAATTATCCCATTTAAAAAAAAGATTATTTCCTTTATCTGGAAAAATATAATTAAAATCCAGATCAACCTGAAAAATAACAAAATATAAATATTTAGATATATAATTTGTTTATTAATTTATTAAAGGTCTTTTAAAAATTTAATTTTAAAAGTGTTAAATCCCATTTTGAAATTGTTTATTCCCAATTTGAAAATAAAAAGGTATACTGTAATTATTCAACATACCAACAAGGGTCCTTTCGAATGTTTGTATAAACAATTGGTGTTCGTTCAGCCTAAGAGGCAAATAAAAATAAGAAAATTTGCAAAAAACAAAAAAATTATAAACATATTACTTACTTGTTTTATTAATAAGGCACAATATTTCTTGATTAAATATAATTATATATAAAGGTTTATAAATATAGTATATATGGTATGATAATATAGAGATTTTATCCAATTTTATATTTGAGACAAAACACACTTTTAACTTTTTGATGTTGTCCTTTGCGATTCACAACTGCAAATGTATAACCGCCCTGTGCTGGCATTGAGCATGCATCCCCTCGGAACATTCGGCTACTGTCGGCTACATTCGTTTTGGCAGCTTTTGTTTTGGAAACAAGAATAGAAATTCTATAGAGTACGGAAAAGAATATAACTGTCCATATTCTAACTAAACTTGGAAAAATGTTTTGTTAAAAAAATAAAATTTTTAACAAAAGCCTTTTATATAGTCCAGGGGCCGACAACCTATTTTAAGTAGAAAGCCATTTTTCTTTAAATAATTTTTAAAAATCAATAGCTGCTTCACACTTTTATAAACATATTTTTACCAAATAGAATTACTATATTTTCTTATAAAAATTAAAATATAGGTTCAATGTACAAAAAGCACTACAAAAGTTATGTTCAAATACAAAAAAAATCTGGTGTGACTGGTCGCACAGCACACAACTTTCTCTTATCTTCTGTAATCGAAAGTTGTGCTCTGTGCTTGTCACATCAGAATTTTTGTATCGAGATATATTTAGTTTCCGCCAATATATTAGAATTCAAGAAGTCAAATTTATAAACATGGAAAATATTTATATTTTGTTACCATGGCCTCTTTTCTATGAAGTCCAAGATTAAAGTGTGCTTCAAACAATTTGAGGGCAAAATGAGAATAACATTTGAAAGAGCATCTAAAAAATAATTGATTTTTAAATTTTAATCAAAATCGATGGAGCGAATTTTGAGAAAATCGAAAAAAAAAACTGAAAAAGTACATCAGTAAAGTACTAGTACTCTTTGGCCGATTTTGTTTAAAATCTTATTTTCACGCTCTAGGTGGATGTCTAACTTAAATATAAAATTTCAACCTAGCTCAATTCCTTCATGCTTTAATTTGAACAGACACAGACAGACAGACCATGTAGGGAAAACCACTTTTTTGGATTCAGATTAAAATCTCGACATCGAATCTTTGACATGAATCCATTACTTTCTCTCTATATATTAACATATATAGAGGTAGTTAGAAATATTTTATTCAATGATTACTTTTACAGGTACCTGAAGAGTACCTGAAGGGCCACTAAGGGCAATGGCCTGAGAAAGGTAACCCTTCATAAATAAAAGAAAATGGGTTTGAAATAAGCATAATAGTTCTACCGCCTTCTTTTTAATATTTTTCTAAAGCCTGGGACTGTTATCAATAGAGACTAGTTTTTGAAATAAGAGTGAGTATATTCAATTAAGAAAGACGTTGTCGGTTCAAGAATTTTTCATTTATGAACCAAGAAGAAAATACATTATTGAATCAATATACCAATTCTTGAAAAATTCTCATCCGTTTTTTTTTGAGTGCGTTTGGTCCAAAGTAACATTATCTATTTATTTTAAAGAGGTCGTTTCGGAATAACATCTTTGATTATTATAATCAGTGAATTATAGATTATAAACAACATACATTACGTGAATTTAATTCTGTTTATTTCAGTTATCTCTTTAATTCAATAGACATTCAATTGTATTTATTAAAAAAAATTGAGATATGCGGAACTTATTCGAGGAAAATTTCTCTCTGAATCACCAAAACTATAACTAAATGTATTCAATAATAAAACAAATTTTATTTTATTTAAGTTCGAGAATGATATAGTACAAAAATACTCTGACAAATTTTTTAAAAGTTTTTTCGGCAAGTGTTCTAGGGGCAGCCAGTACCTGATTACCCATTAGGCGGAGTAGACGATCGCCTATGGGCCCCACGCTTCTTAGGGACCCCGCAACAGATTTTTTTTAACTCTTTTTCGGCATCTGAGGTCATTTAGACACCGCTCTATTTATTTAGATTGATTGGTAGCCAATTCAATTTAAATTAATTTTTGCTGTGGATGCGAACCCGGGATCGCAGGGGAGTATATATAATTATTTTTCAAGGGGGCCTGAACTGATTTTTGAAGATTTACCCCCCCCCCCTCCCTCTTTTTATAAACATATTTTAAAATTATATAATTTTTTATTCAATAAAAAATGCTTAATGAAAATTTTTAAAATAAATAGGCCTATAATTTTCGATTTTTCCACGAGCTTTTGGAGACATTTTGAACATTCGGGGGGGGGGGGCTCTTCCCCTAAAGCTGTTGTGTAATAAAATCATATTGGGAAAAATTATTAGCTGACATTCGATTGCCTAAGGGCCTCCATCTTGCTTAATCCGGCACTGGGGGCAGCTCTAGCTAGGGATGAAACGATACGAGTAAATAAAAGTTCTTACTCGATACTTTTCTTTCGATACCAAGTACTTTTGTAATCGATACTTTGGAATTGAGTACCAAGTAAGTATCGGTCAAAAATACTCGTATCGATACTCGGTCCAGGTACCCGATGATTTGTTAGGTCGGAACAACATTTACGTACATTTGTTCTTGTTTACAATAGAAACAAGTGGAATAGTTTGCACCGCTGTATTTTAATTTTTATTATAGGAGTGTTTAACAGGGAAACATCTTGAAAAAAAAGTTTTATGCCTGTGGTTTAATCAAGATTCGCAGGGACTTTTCAGCCAGGAGATTAAATAAAAAATCTTTTATTTAAATTCTATTTACCGACGTTTCGGTCTCCAATCACGACCTTCATCAGGGCAAATATTGTCAATTATACACGATCATAGGTATTTTAATATTCATTGCAATTAATAATATACAATTTCTTTTTACTTTGATATGTACAAAAAATATATTATCATATACTTGCTACTCGGAGGTCTCCGATGTTGAAGGTCGTGATTGGCGTCCGAAACGTCAGCAAATAGAAATTAAATAAAAGATTTTTATTTAATCTCCTGGCTGCAACATCCCTGGGAATCTTGATAATATCAGAACTTACTGCTGTTTTTGTTTATCTTTAATTGTACGAGAAAATTGACCGATACGAGTAAGTATCGATGCGAAAAGCAATCGATACCGAGTAGCTACTCGATACTTTGCGACCGATACCAGTATCGAGTAAAAGTATCGATACCTCAGTGGTGTCATTTCATCCCTACTAGTGCCGCCCCAGGCCCCCAACTGCCTCGATACGCCTCTGCTCTAAACATCAACTGAGTATTCGCTCAAGGAAAGTTTAATTCGTAGCTTTACGGCCCTTAAAAAATTCAATTAACAAAATGGCGCTCATTAGTTTTTTATATTAATATTATCTTTAACTCGCTGTAAAACTTTTAAAAATCCTCTAAAATAATACGGATATAGACAAATTGATTGGAAAACACTAATTTTTCAACAATTTATTTAAAAATACATTTTCGCAAAATGAGCCATTTATTTTTTAGCAGCCTGATAGTTTATTGAAATGAACAGAAATCAATGCTTTTGTAAATAATGTTTAGTAATTACATGCCATTTATGAAAGATACCGGTATGTAAAACATATTTTTAAATAAATAATAATTTTTAAAATAGTGAAACAATAAATTAATTTTTACCTTTAAATTTGCTAAAGTATTGTCCACTGTTGCACGATAGACGGCTTTAGAGTTGCTATAGACATAAACGGCAACAACAAGAGCCCAAGCAATAATACCGATTTGGAGAATCCACGGGATAATCGGGAAAAATAATGTTGACATAGTTGCTCCAACAGCTCTAGAAAAGTAAAATGGTGTCATGAATTAAATAACTAAAAATTCTTTAAATTTAAGTTTTTCATCTCACGATATTTAATTATCGTTGTTTAAGTATACTTTGGGAATGGTTTTGGATACACAGAAATATTGTGATCATTTTTTTTAAATTTTATTCCTATCAAGACAGCTTGGAGTAAAGAATCTAATGTACTTAATTTATTTAAGTAAAAAATGAAAGTTTTTTTAATTTACAAGTAAGGCTCCTAAAATAATGAAAATAAATCATTCAAACAATTTTTTTTTTATAAAAACACTCACACTTTTTTCCCATTCATACTCACATTCACACACCCATGCACTTTTCTTTTCGGCAACTTAAGACTTTAAACCAGGGCCGGAACTACGAGATTTTTTAGGGGGGCAAAATTTAATTTGCGGCCCCCTCCTTAAAATTGTCTAAACAAAATTCATATCATTTTACCTTTTTTTTAGTAAATCTTTCTTTAATTGCCAGCCCCCTGATATCTGCCGCCCGGGGAACATGCACCCACTGCCCCTCTCTAGATCCGGCGCTTTAAACGATACCCGTTATTTGTAAATATATCATTTGGTATCCAAATGGCTTAAATAAAATCATCGGACTGCCTGGGATCCGAACCCTCGACCCTTGGTAGACAAGGCAGGCGCGCTACCAATTAAGCCAAGCCAGAGGGCTCAAATAAATTTCATTTATAAAAATTTATAAACTCACTTGCTAGCTTCACCGATCAATTTCACAGCCAAAACGATTCGCTTTCTTAAGAAGATGGTTATTAAAATCAAGATAACTAAAAGTACAGCTATAGCAATCATAAATCCAAGCCAGGTATTAGGGTCTCCAAGGCTACGTTGAAAATTTTCTTCTAAAGAGTCAAGAAATCGAGCTTGTGGTATCTCTCCATCTTTTACTATTGACATTTTGCTAGAAGCTTTTAGTTCTACAGCTTGAGCTTTTAATTCGGCCCATTTTTGATAACAGGCATAGAGACCTGAAAAATAAAAGAATTTCTTATTAATATTAATAACTTAGATAGAAATACAGGAATCGTAGTCCTATTCTTCAAAATAATTATATTTAATATAATATAATATAATAATATATTATTGTTCACAAAAGTCCACAATATCCTCTTTGGCAAATTCTTCATCAGAGTTTAGAATACAAAGTTTGGATGGCATGCTTCTTCTATGTTATCATTTGCTCTTTCTTTTGGACTTTCTCACTGATTTCTATCCAGAAGGACAAACATCGCCATCTCTTTATGACACTTTTGCCAAAAATTTAAATCTTTTGATATCAGAACCTGAAGAGTCACCAAGAAATTTCTAAAAATATATTGATATTAAAATATAAATGTATATAACTGTTAAGTAGAGGTGTTATGAGTGCTTCTTTCTAAAGTGACTATTTGGTGAGTGAGATATTGTATTTGAAAGAGAATAAAGACACCAGATAATTGAGAGTCTCTCAGAAATGAATACAGCAATTTATTTTTTATTTTATACTTTTATTATATCCTAAAATATTCAGGTGCCAGATATTAGGGTCAATCTTTGCTATGACGATTCCAATTACAATACAATCCATGGCCAAGTTGCAGTCAGTTCTTCAACGACTTGGTGCCAAAAAGGGGGGGGGGTGATCCTCCTTTGTTCTATTTATCGTTATTATAGTTGTTCATAAATTTCTTAGTTCCGAACACTAAATTATACAGTATTTATTTTTAAAGAATTAAATATATCATGTGTTGGTCCATGAGGTAAATATGAAAAACATATAACTAAGTATTTATTAATTTAAACAAGCGAAAAATGTAGCTACCGCCGGAAGTCGCACCACGGATCTGTCGATTTACGCTCATCATACCCTACTACTGGACCACAGTACCGCATTCGCTTATTTAAATGATGATAGATCGCTAATTTCAGTTTTTGAAATCTCAAAAACGTCCATCTAGATCGCGCCTCAGTAACGGAGAAATCTGAACGCTTGATTTGAGCGGCGTTTCTCTAGTAGACTGAAATTAGCGATCTATCATAATTTAAATAAGTATTTATTTTTATATTATACTATATTATCCTAATATATAAGTAATTTAACACTATTTTATAATGATAAAGCAGGGCCGGAACTAGGAGATTTTTTAGGGGGGCAAAATTTAATTTGCCGCCCCCCTCGTTAAAATTTTCTATATAAAATTCATATCATTTTATCTTTTTTTTGGTAAATCTTTCTTTAAATGCCGCCCCCTGATATCTGCCGCCCGGGGCACAGGCACCCACTGCCCCCCCCTTAGATCCGGCCCTGTGATAAAGGTTTTAAATTTATACTAAATACATCCATCAATGTTTGATTTCTTATTCCTTATTTCGTGTTTAAAGGGAGCCCAGAGTGTTATTTCTTAAATAAGTATGAAAAAGAAAGGCACTCTACCATATCCGATTAAACCAAGGATTCCGCCGATTGAGAGCCAAATCATGATACCGGCAAACCAACGCATCAAGACAATATAGATAAGAGAGACAACCATTGCTATGATGATTCCAGTTACAATCCATGGCCAAGTTGCAGTCAGGTCTTCAACGACTTGGTGCCCGAACTAAAATAAAATAAAATAAATTGTTACAGTAAGCAAAAAAATTTATTATTAATTCTCATTTTAGAAATCAAAAATTTGACTTATTCAATCACTGATGGCTAAATTAATTATTGAGCACTCATTTTTCTGTTGAAGAGGAGAGCATGTATACAGGATATCCGAAATATTGGATATTAAAATGAAAGTTTATATATTGAGTTGAGTCCTTTGTGTACCGCACTCATAGGTGCCCGGAAGTATATCTCGAAAGGCTCAAAGTGGGGGAGCAAGACAAAAAGATGAGATAAAATTTAGAGACAGAGTCCGCTAAAACATTTTTTCCGAGGCCCCGTAAAACCTCCAGACCCAATTGTTTATTAGAACCGTCACCAAAATCGTCCTTATTAAATAAAGCCTGCATGCTGAACCCAAAAGAAAAGTCGATTATTATTAATAGTGGAATCTTTAAATAGATAATGTCGGAATATTTAAGGTCATAAAATCCCAAATTGAATATAATGAAAACTAGCAAACAGCGCCGCGTGGGTCAGCTCCGGTCTGCCTGAAGATTCGTTTAGGCCCGGCGCAAATTAACAAAATATATTTATATTAGGAACCGACCGAAGTTTTCCTGGTTTCAGCCGTGGTTTCGGTTTCGGCCAAAAACCAGCCGAAACCTGAGTTTGAAAAGTTGGGATGTGACTATTCGGAGTAAAATGATATGAATTTTGAATAGGAAATTATTTTAATCGGCCGAAACTAAGATTGAAGCCGAAATTCGGTTACGGTTTCGGTAGAAAATCTTGTTTCGGTCCGACCCTAATTTATATTATTAAAAAGAGATCTGTCCTACCAACATTCATGTTTTACGTTTCGTTATCGAAACCAAATTTCCTAAATGTAATATCTCACGGCCAGAAAATAAGTGCTCTGCTTCATAAATGTTAACAAGTGTTTTCTACCATGAAATTTAGGGAGAATTCTATAAGAAATAGTCTGAAAGATGAGCATTTATCATTAGTACATTGCAAGTTCGTCTTACTGTTATTCGACGAATAGGGATACTCCACACCATTTTTTGTTAATAAACACTAAAAAATAAAGATTAATTTATATTTAAATGAATATATATTTCTCATTAATTATAAAGGTTTTTCTAATGAAAGTTTTATAAGATCATGCAACAAATTAGGCTATCTCCTTAAGCCCTTAGTGTCCGGGATAATCTGAAAGCAGCCAAAAAGCCCCTCTAGTGAGATGATCGTTGAGGGAATACAAAATAATCTAGTTTCATATATTGTTTAGAGGTTTGTCAAAAAAAAAAAAAACATTTTCTACACTTTTGGAATAATTAAGCCAGAACTTCACCACAATCTGTTTTGACTATAATATTTTGCGCTAGGTCAGGGGTGGCCAACACAAGCCGCATGCGGCCCACCAGGATATTATCATATTGTGACTCGAAGAGCTAAGTCAAATGAACATAAATGTTATCTTTAAATGTATCTATCACCAAAAGAACATTACAATACATCATGGGCTGTTAATAAAAAAAAAAAAGAAAATTAGCTCTAAATATTATTTCTGAAGTTTGGCCCGCCTGTGGGAAAGATTGGCCACCCCTCGCTAAGTTTTAACGGTTCAAAATTGCTCTTAGCTATTTTTGAGTATTTACACATATATACATAATACAGTGGGTCTCAAACTTTGGGACGCTCTGATATTTTTTATATTAATCAAATAGTTTTCAGATTTGTAAAAAATTTTTTTGCTCTCCCCAATAATAAATTTGAAATATATAAAATATTTTTTATAAATTTTAACAGGGCTTTTCCTCCTAATTATATAGAGAAGGGAGGGGGGGGGGGAGGGGCAAAATTATGATTGGCAAGAAGAAAAAAATTACAAACTTGTTTGTGGTAAAAAAGACATCGGTGAAATACGCTGTATATATACAAGAATTGAATGGATGGAGAAGCTCGTTGATCGGCAGGAGAAAACAATTAGGCCTATAAAACATGTAATTTTAAATATTTTTAAGCTTTATATTTCGAAGTATGCCTTCGAATTATAAAAATTAAAACTCGTTAAAATTACTAGTTTGTAATTTTTTTCTCCTTGCCAATCAACACGCTAATTAGTATTTGACTCCCTTTGCCCAACCATTTCAACTAATCGCAACCTCAGCCACTTAGAAAAATTAGTAATTATTTTAAATTTGTTAAGGGTCTTGGAAATTAATTAATATAGAATTTAACATAGTTTCTTGTGATATAATAATGCTTTACCTCTTTGAGGGTATTGAAGAGTGCTACTATGATGCGAGCTCCTTCCTCAATTTTTTCCTTTATGACTTGGTCTGTGATAATATTATCTTCTCTATTAAGGTCACTGAGGTCAGGAAGGCACCGTTCTGTCACTGATGGTGGCCCCCCAAAATTTCTTTGGATTAGGAAATGCATTTATTTACTAAAATTCTAAAAACTTATTTTCTATTACAAGCAAAATAATAAATACATGCACAAACATGCAAAACAAGCAAATAATAAATGCAAGAGACCCATTTATTTTTTTCTTAGTTATAACAGTTAAAATCTCTAGATGGAGAGGAAAAAAAATTTTATTTTTTCACTAATTATATATTATTTAATTTGTTTATAATATTTTAAAAATAATAATCATTTAATTCACGTAGGAATATTAATGTTTATCTCTACTCAATAATAATCTCTATGTGAATCACCGATAACAATTTAATTAGTTGAATGAAAGTTTTTTTAATCAATTTTTTATCCCCATTGTTCACGAATGAAGATTTTCTAAAAAAATATTACAAAGCGCAATTTATAGATGTCATGTTAAATTCATAAGAGGGTAGAAAATAGGACTAATAAGACTAAGGTTTTTTTCTTTATTTATTCGATCAGCACGGCTGACGTTTCGGTTCCGTGTTTGAATCACCTTCAGAGCTGGCGAAAAATCATTATGAAAAAGACATAGTGGATGTATAACATTGTTGAACCAAACTCTTATATAATACATATATAAATAGTATGCAATGACCAGGTACATAAATTTTGTGTCTGGTCATCGCATAGTGTGTATATATTTATTATATAAGAGTTTTGTTCAACAATGTATAAAATCCACTATGAAAAATAACTTTTCACCAGCTCTGAAGATGATTCAAATACGGAACCGAAACATCAGCCGTGCAGATCAAATAAATAAAGAAAAAGACCTTAGCTGCATCTCTTATTTTCTAGCCTCTTATGAATAAAATAAAAAATATTGGTGATTAGCGAGGTCCTCATTTTTAGTGTTTTACCCCAGAATAAACCCTGAACTAAAAATAAAATTAACTACTTAAAAGATCAAATTTGGAAATGTGTGTCTCCTTATTAAAATCCTTCAGTATGTATATAAATACTAAAATTTGTTTCCTTTTTAGAAAGTGCAAAAAAGAAAATTATAGATTGTAATTAAAAATGAAATACGGTATCTAAGTTATTTACAGGGGCGCCGGAACGAATTTGAATCAGGGGGGGGGGGCAAAAAATTTTTTTTAGAAAATTAAAATAATTTAATATGTTTAAATAGTATAAAATAAAAACAAATCTACTATAAAACTTTAAAAATTTTAAATAAAATCACAATTTTAATAAAATTAAAATTTTAAAAAATTTGGAAAAAAATGAATTTCTTACTCTTTTAATTTTTTTTAATTTAGAAGATTTTATTTTTCAAAAGTAAAAATATATCATTTTTAAAAATAAATGAAATAAAAAAAGAAATTTTGCCCCCCTCTGCCCCCCTGTAGGATGCCAGGGGGGGGGATGTACCCTTGCCCCCCCCCCCAGTTCCGGCGCCTATGGTTATTTATAATTATTACATGTCGAGTGAGAAGAGATAAGAATAGGCTTAATTTAATAGTGATTCCAAATGTAAATATTAGATTCTATTCGATTGGCATAATCCCAAAAAACAAAACATAAGTCATATCTAAATTAAATTTTTGTTCATATCTATTTTAAAGTTGATTCATTAAATTTAACTTACATAAAAACGAATAGGCTGGAGGTGGGATCTTGGTAAATTATATTTTTTTAAGTGAAAAGAAAAATTTTTTTTCACTCATATTTTACTTTAGTGATTAGTAATTAGTAGTATTGATGCATTATTTTGTTTTTGTTTGGATTTCTGGCACCTTATGAACGTTGGGGTCTCGTTCGAAAACATAATGCCAAAAACTGTCGAGCCACGGAGCCTTCTCGGCGAGAACAAGACGGGTCACTTCGTTGTTACTACCCACAGGCATGCAGCGGAGCAAAACTGACATTAATTAAACATAACATCACACATGAAACATAAAAAATAAACACACAATCCCAAAAGAAAAAGAAAAAAAAGAAATACAAAAAGCTTCTTTCAACTGTTTGTTTATATATAGAAATTGTATTAATCAATTCTCATAAATTTGTTCTTATTAATAGAATCTTAGTGTCATGGATTACTTCAAGGAGAAACTTTTTAAAAAAGATAGGAAATAGAAATTCCATTTTAGCCTTGGATATGTACGACCATTAGAAAATAAATCAAATTCAAAATCACTTGCAAATGAAACGCTAGTTCATGTGAATGTTACCAGGTCTAGAATTTTTATAATAGGCTTACTACATGACACTAAGTGACGCATTCAGAAGGAGGTAGGCCATCCCATCCCTCCACCCACTCCCAAAAAAAGGCTAAGCGAAAACAAATTAGAGAAATTTCACGAGTGTGGAAGTGGCTGTGATCGATATATTTTTCACAATCTTCCTTTGTTCCCATGACCTCTCGTGATTGGAACAAGCTCCCTGCATCTATCTTCCCCTAAACCTACAATCTTCAGACTTTCAAGTCTAATCTCAACCATATTCTTCTCAGTTCCCGCAGTTGAGTTCCCCTTTTATGCTTCCTTTTTTTTTTAATATATTTTTCCTGGCTGCATGTGACCACTGGTCTTCGGAACTTATGCACTCATTCCAAAAAAAAAAAAAAAAAAAAAAATATTTGAACAATGGCAGGAGGTGCAGCCAGAAAGGGGGTCACCAAAAGCGTTAGGAACGGTCCTGTTTATAATATATATAATTTTGTCTAAAAAAAATCCTGGCTAGGCTGGGGATGTTAAGGGACCTCAGTCAAAACATATTTTTGTACTGAGGATTGCCTGACGTTATAAGATAAAGTTAAATTTATTCAAAAAAAAAAAAAAAAAAAAAAAAAAACAGAAACAGAAAATAAATAAACAGTTGAAAGGCATGAATATAAAAATACACTCACGCACATGTGCTAATTAATTAAATAATAAAAAATATTTAAGCTTTAGACAAAAAAAAAAAACATTTTAACACTAAAAATGTTTGTTTTTAATTATGTGAATGTGGATTTAAAGTCTCTCATTCGTGTTAATCAATATTAGACTTTAAATGCACAGTGAGAAGTAGAATTTCTCAAAAAAATATCCAAAATATTTGCTCTTTACCTGGTGTGCTTTTTAAATATAGATCTGCGCATTTATTTTCTTTAATCAAAGTTTTAAGTTGATCTAACGATTTAATGTCTTTTGTTGATACTTCTGGAAGACATACGATTTGATTCCTTATGTCATTGATATTAGGATTAAAAGAAGGTGCGTTGATCCATATCGTATCTTTAGGGCACTCCTTTACGCAAACCTGAAATAAAATAATAAAAATTAGTGAAATTATGATAATAGAGAAATTTTTGATGTGTAGTTGTTAAGCTAATTTCTTTTCATTTACTGCCTTGACTCCATTCCTTTTCAGCCATCATAGTCGTGTAATATATAAATTAATAATATACAATAAATAGGTTAACTCAAAATGATAGGCTTTCATCTTAATTTTGATTATAAAATGCATTGCAAAATAAAGATCTACGATTTTGGCGTTGAGAAAAAAAGAAAATGAATCAATTAAAAAGAAGGTTAAAAGGAGGAAAATTGTGAAAATAAAAGTAAAATTTTATTAATAATAAGTATGTTACTTGAGGAGTAGGGCATCCATGGGTTGCAGCTGTCATTAAGGCACATTTGCTAAAATCAAAAAAGAAGAGATACGGTTTGTCCTTGACTGATGAATCAAGGCCACATTTGAGCCCTTGTGAATCTGTTGGCACCAAAAGAATTCGTGGATCTCCGTAAATAATCCCTGAAAAATAAAAAGAACTTTTATTAATAAATTGACAGTAGTTTAATAAGTCAATTCCCTGCATAGCCTCCATCCCGTGGCTCTTTACCTTCCTCTGAATACCTTTATCCCTATTGACATTATCTTAAAGGAAAAAAAATAGTAGCTAAATATTTCATAAAATGCTAGAAGAAAAAAAAATTGTTTATCTATGAATGAAATAGCCTCGGCTGCGATGAAAAATTTCGATGCCAGAATCGCTGTTGTTAAGACAGTACTCTTTGAGCTATAAATGAACAAATAATTTTGAGGTAATTATGCAGAAAGGATGTCGAAATAAATCAAAGCTTATCGTTCTTTTAATTAAATTTTAGAATTTAAATTATGAAAAGCCTTGTTACTGCTCCAAGGGTTAGGGGTTTATTATTAAAAATATTTACCAAATACACCAATGACAATCCATCCGGCAATAAAAACAGCGAATAAAAGAAGGAAGAAAATATCTGTACATGAACGTCCTTTATCAACCACACCTGAAAAAAAAGAAACAATGAGATTAATTTCATTGAAAAATAAAATAAAATTATCTAGTCAAATGTAAAGGAAGTAATGGATGCAGAGGCAGCCAAGAAAAAAAATTCTCTGAATGCTTTACCAATCAGCTGGAGGCCATGGGCGTAACTAGGGAGTTCCGGGGGGCGCTTCCCCCCCCCCCCTCAGAAAGCTTCCCGACCCAAGAAAAATTGAGTCAATATGGAGATTCCCGAAGGATGCCTGGTCCCATGGCCACCCCCAGCCAAATTTCCTAGTTACGCCCATGCTGGAGATGTTTCAGATGGACCGAAACATCTCCAGCTGATTGATAAAGTTAATACCTGCTCCATACTTGCTTCACTAAAGATATACAGTCACAACTTGCACCTCATGGTGTCTAATGGTCGGTCCATATTGGTCAGTTCGAGATCGAGTCTCATCAAATTTAAATTAAATAAATACGCTTAATTGGGAAATATTTCCGTCACGTCATTAGTTTAAACAAGTTGGAGTAAAGTGAGGGTTAAAATTTGAGTTATAGACCTATTTATTTATTATGGGAGATTTTTTGAAATATGGAAAATTTTTCTTCTTGTGTAATAAAATGTAACTGTAATGAAATTACGCCCCCTGGAGTAGTCGAACCAACTATGTATTTATATAAGTGAATCTATTCTTCTAGTACACACCACCCTACAAATAAAAGCAGGTTCTCTTAAACAGAGCAAATACTTGTAATCTCTCTTTTATGCCCTCCCCCCGCACCTTGCTTTTTCCCATTTAAAAAAATAAATTTTCTAATTTTAATATATTTTTTTTTTATTGCTGAATGAGTTGTGTCATGGGATTCGTGAATGAATGTTACAGGGTGTTAGGCGCCGTTTGGGCGGTAACCATGGTAACGAGACACAGATCGACAACGCTTCTGGGGGATAAACAAAATAAAACTTTTGAGCCCTTGCTGTTCTTTACAATTCTGATAATCCAGTTCTAACACTTTAATTACTCTATCCAATGGATAATCTAAATGAAAAGGAAGATATTGAATAGACAGGTCCGTCGTGTGGCCTGGTAATCACGGAAATGAGTAGGCAATAATCGCTGCATTCAGAGTCTGCCTCGGTCATTAATATCTAATAGATTCTTATTCTATTAGTTGTTTGATAATTCAAAGAAGTTTCCGTCTTAAGTGATTAAAAGTTTTTTTTTAATAATGCGATTCCTTCTTCTTTTCTACCGTATTCCTGAATTTTCGAATAGACAAAGGATATACATACTTAATTTATCATTAATATATGCCCTCTAGAGTCGTAAGTCGTTATTCTATCGAAAGTCCGAAGGATTAGTTGTGTAGTGGTTAAAAATAGGCAACCAGCTCAACAGACAATCATATTTGGTAGTTTGCCTATTTTCTAATAGGCGTTCTTTTTTCATGTTTTGTTTAATGTTTCCTAAGACAGGTATTATTTATTGCGTTACAAAAACTTATTAAATATTCTAGAATTTAGTAGCTACATTTCTATTTAGGCTACCGAAAAATGAAGAGAGGGATCAACAGTGGCGTAGCGAGCTTTACTCCCGCCCGGGGCACAATACCTTTTTAGCGCCCCCCCCCCATTCGAAAACCATATAATATTATATGTAAAATATACAAAATTATTATATTACACTGGCACTAAATTTAAAATATATTTTCCAGAAATCAATTATAATAAAAAATAAAAATTATCCAGCAATTTTTTGTTTGCCCCTTTGGAAGTAGCGCCCGGGGCATGATGACCCCCCTTGCTCACCCCCTCGCTACGCCACTGAGGAACAACGAGAGCAAAAAAAAATATTGTCTTCATAATTCTTATATTATAATCAATCAACTAAGGGAAAAATGAAGGTGGTGACAATTTCCTTTAAGGGAAATTTATTTTCTTTATTAGTTGTTTCCAGAAATATGGAACTCCTATCTTTATGGGGAAGGTTTGTATCGGTTCCGTAACTTTTATAATAAAAGAGGTGAGCCAGAATTCAACAACGAGCCTCGAATACTCAACAGACCTGTCTGTCTGTTAAAACAAAGTTGTTATTCATTCTATTTATAATAAGTTACAAATATTATTCATTTATTATTAGCGATTTGAGTGAAGACCACATAGAGAGAAGAGAAAAAGAAATAGAAAGAAATGAAAGATGAGATTAGTAGGGCACCAAGTGACAAGTGACAGGAAAGGCTTGAGAATAAGAAAGAAGACATCGACGACATATGGTTAGGAAATTCAATTAATTTAAAAGCTTAATCTTGTTTATATTGATATTATTTTTATAAACTACAAACTAGTAAAATCGTTAACTCCTGACATCAGGTTTTTCCCTAATGTCTGCAATGCGTATTTTAAACTTAGTGCCCATAAAACTTGCACGCACACTAATTAGCATAACTATATGTTATTTCCCCTATTGGCATTTTATTATTATTCGAAAATGATGACCCTTCGGTAAGAGAAAGTTGTGCACCGCGCTGTTCACACCAGATTTTTGTGTCGAGATATATTTAGTTTCCCATAGCACCTTAGTTCCAAACTTGCATTTTAAATGTTGACTGCTTGAAATAAACTATGGCTATTTTTCAGAATGTTAATCTCATATTTGGATATTTTATACACAATAGAGATACATGGGCGTAACTAGAGAATTTGCCTGGGGGGGGGGGGGGCATGGGATCAGCTATCCTACGGGGGGCCTGGAAAGCTCCATATTTTTTTGGGGCAGGGAGATTTCTGGGAGGGGGGGGGGCCAAGGCTTACTAATATCTTCATTAGATTTCTCAGATATTTGAAAGAAAGATACAAAAATATTTTGGTAGATCTCCAGCAGGAAATAGTCCGCCGAAGATTTCGTAAAATTTTTTGTATTCTTATAACTAACTTTCCGTAAAGCCCACCTTCGAAAGGCCCTTTTCAAAGGACGAGCTTTTTTGCTCTACCAATTCTTTTTTTTTTTTTTTTTTTTATATAAACGGTATTAAATTGTTAGGGTATTCACCCTCTTCGCCTTTTCAATTCTTCTAATCTAATCTATCTATGTAATATATAAAGAGAAAATAGGCTTGATAATCATTAGCATAACTAGGTGGGGGCGAAGGGGGGCGCTCGCCCCTCCCCCGCCCAGACGCATCAAGCCTTCGACATAGGCGCCCTAGGGCATCTAAGATATGTACCATGGACGGTTATTTTATCATATTCTTTACATATATTGCCCAAAAAATTGATAGTTTGAAAATTATATTATAACCTAAAAAAGCTTCGCCCCCTCCGCCATTGAAGGCTAGTTATGCCGCTGTTGATAATGTATTATAAATAACTATTTTTTTCCTTATAAAATTGTCGTCTTTTATCAATAAGGAAACTATGAATGTGAATGAATGAGTGGGAGACAATTAAAACCATGATTTTCTAAAGTGAGCTGAATAATTAAAATTCATTGTACTCGGGGCTAATCGGATAAGCTGCGAATTACGAATCTAGAATTGCTATACAATTCGGGTTAAAATCCCAATTGCCATGAAAATTTTCAAACGTTGCCAATGTCTGTAACTGGAGTTACCCTCTGTTAAGAGAAAGGAAAAAAAGAATCTTAATTTTTTTTTTTTTTTTTTTATTGTTTAAGGTCTTTTTTGCCATCATGCTTGAGACGGGAAACGAACCTGTGTACCCTAGCACAAGAAGCTAATGCTGTATCTCTTAGCAACGGGTGAGGGGTGAGGGGGGAGGGAATCTTAATTTAACTTCAAATGATATAGTGTGATTCAAAATGCCCCTTTGGGGGGAGGGGGGGGAGGCGAACTTCAAAGATTGAGAACGGTTGAGTCAACAAATTTTCGAGAGAGGAGAGCCAAAAGATCATACGCTAAGACTCTATACGCGATATTTGTACTAATTGGTCATTTGGGGCAGAGTCACTCACTAGGGTCCAAAGATGCTGACCACTGGTATAGAGGAACTAGGATGAAATTTTTGTAATCTAAAATATTTTCAAAATTATATTATTTACTTAGTAATCAGTTGATGAGCTCAAGGTCAAGGTTATCTCATTCAAATGAGATTTTATTATTTAATAAAAATTTATTTGAATGAATTTATGATTTACCAATAGTTTGAATGAATAAGGAAATTTTACTTCAACTCTCTAGGTTCAAATGTCTGCTCATTTCAATAAAAAAAAATTATGTCATGTAGTGTGTGGGCAAGGGCGGATACAGGGTGGGGGGGGTAAAGGAGTAATTACCCCCCCCCCCCCCCGAGATTTGAAAAATACCTTTTTTTCGCAAAAAAATTTATTTTTAACGTAAAATTTTAAAAATACTTAAAAATTTGATTTGTATTTATATTCTGGCAAACAAGTACAGAATGCGCCTTTAAATTATTGAAATTAAGAAAAAATAGTGTGCTGTGCGAAGAGTCACACCAGATTACCCCCCCCCCCCCGAGAAACACCTCTGGATCCGCCCTTGTGTGTGGGTTGGCCAAAACGAGGACCGCAGAACGCATGTGACCCTCCTGGAGTCATGTTATGATTCTCTAAGTCAAATATACATAAATATTGGCGCTATTATAGGCTACATATTAACAAATAATTAGTCGTTAACAAAAAAAAAAAAATTACATAAGTGGCCCGTCCGGTAGGAAATATTTCTGGTATTTTCTCCGCCTGTGGAAAAGGATGTCCACTAGGGTGGGTCTTTTTGCCACTTTTTTTCGGAGCGAAATGTAATACCCGGCAAAAGTGGCCCATCTACATGTACATTACAGATATAAATTTTTTTTCAAATCGGACAATATCTTCTGTGAGAATTTTTACCTCAAGGTTTTGAAATTTCGAATGAAAATCCCAAAATTGTCATTAAGTTTGTTAGCTGGGTTTTAAAGCGACCATATTTTTGGATAAACAGATGAAAACTGACATAATAGCTACAAAATGCCAGTTATATGCCCCTGGAAGGGGCCAAAAAAGGGGCAAATTCAGTAAAATTAAGCGCCAGAGAAGGAATGAATCTGTGGCCCTTCCAGGGGCATATAACTGGCATTTTGTGGCTAGAATGTCAGTTTTCATCTCAAGTGACATCAAGGGCGGATCCAGAGGTGTTTCTCGGGGGGGGGGGTAATCTGGTGTGACTCTTCGCACAGCACACTATTTTTTCTTAATTTCGGTAATTTAAAGGTGCATTCTGTACTTGTTTGCCAGAATATAAATATAAATCAAATTTTTAAGTGTTAATTTTTAAAATTTTACATGAAAAATACATTTTTTTTTTTTTTTTTCGAAAAAAAAGTATTTTTTTCAAATCTCAGGGGGGGGGGTAATTACCCCCTTTACCCCCCCCCCCTTGTATCCGCCCTTGAGTGACATCTCATTATCCGAAAATATACTCGCTTTATAACACAACTAACAAACTTAATGACAATTTTTTAGTCGAAATTTCAAAACTTTGAGGTAAAAATTCTCACAGAAGATATTGTCCGATTTGAAAATAAATTTATATCTGTAATGTCCATGTGGGTGGGTCACTTTTGTCGGGTATTACATTTCGCTCCGAAAAAAGTGGCAAAACGACCCACCCTAATGTCCACCCCTGATCTAGAGTGTTAGTGGGCATGGGTACGAATAGTTACAAATTCACAAAAAAAAAATTCATTTTAGGGTTAGAGGCAATCAAGCGGATAGACTCCAATAGGAATGGCAACTTCTTTGGGTTTTAAAAATTAAATTTCGAAAAATTCAAATCAAGATATTTAGGTTAAATTGAATCTACGGAAATGTCAATCAAATAGTCTATTTCTATTTGTTTTGTAAATTTTTGATAAAGTTTTATCTTTGTTAGAAAGCGATAGTATCATCAAAAGATAAAACCAAATCTAATGTGCCTGCATCACTGTATCGCAAATAAAATATAATTAAATCGTTAAAAGCCTTCAGATGGCAAGGACTCAAAAAAAAAAAACGATTGTCTGTTGAGAATATCTATTCGATTATATAAAATAAATTTATATCACTTTGCACACCCAGAGTTACTAAAATTCTCTCCCTCTCCCCCCCACCACCCCATCAACAAAAATAAAGTTTTGATTAAATAAAATATTAATTACCCTTTTAAAATTCAAGGTCAAATTAGAGAGCGTTTTAAATAGAAGACAACCAACCATTTCAAAGAATGGACAAATTAAATTTGTTTATAAACAACTCTGTCAATGTCCTGTGATGACTCACAAGTCAGATCAGAATAATAGCACAAAGAAAAGTACATCAATTGAAGGAAGGAGGGGAGGGGAACAGCATTTGACAAGAGTATTTCATATAAAATCATTCCTTTTGAAATTTCATCACAGATGAATAAGCAAGGGCGGGTACAAGGGGTAGGGTAATTACCCCTTTTTTTGAGAATTAAATTTTATTATTAATATAAAATTTGAAAAAATGAATGAATACTTGAAAATTTGATTTGTATACATATTTAGGTAAACAAGTATAGAATGGACCTATAAAATTATCGAAAGAAAGAATTGTGTGCTGGACGACCAGTCACACCAGATTTACCCCCCCTCCCGAGAAATCTCCTCTGGATCTTCTCTTGCGAATAAGAGATATTATTTAAACTGAGAAGGTATGAACGAATTTGGTCTTCGAAGGTTCTAAATTAAGAGGGAATTTGAATATTTTCTAAAAAAAAAAAATGGATAAAACAAATATCTCAAGTATCTTCTATTTTTCAAGTGATAGTAGCTATTTTTTAAAGGATATATAAAAAAAAGAATTTATTTATGTATTTTATGAAAATCATCTATTGTAAAGTTGAAGGTCTCTCCCATCAAATAGGAATTTCCATGCTCTTACGAAACTGAGAAAATCTACTACTTCAAAAGGCACATTAGTTAGTAGTTAGTAGTAGCTAGTCAGTTTTACTTAGCATTGAAAAAAATAAGGATATCAATAACAAATCTATGGACTATGAATAATTAATAAAACTAATTGACTGAGCCCTACTACACAGTCAATCTAGTGTGAATTCTATTTTCCCTCTTTCTTTTTTAAATTCTCCTCTCGTCTATTGACAAAGTCAAGGACAAAATTTAAAGGGTCTCAGAAATGAGCTGAGTTCTAAAAAAAAAAAAAAGAAAATGGGCCAGTGGTGTTTTTAGTGAAAGAGCACGAAAAAAATTTTAAAAAATGAAACAAGGAAAAATCATCAAAAAATTACGTAATTGATATTTTACGCAAAAATTAGGAAAAGTCCAAAAAAATCTAACAAAATTAATGATGGAGCATCCAAAAGGATAAATAAGCGATGTTATTAAGACATCTTAAAATGTATTTTTAACATTATGAATATAGGTTATTAATTAATATTAGTTATTAATATATTTCAAAATTCATTATTTTATAGTTTACAAGACAAAGAAAAACAATAACATACCATAAAAAAAAAACTCTAAATCTTGAAATAACACTATTGTCAAATAAATGTTTTAATCACTAATGTCTACGTCGTTAAGATAGAAATATTTTCTTTGTTGTTTTGATTGTCGATTTATCCAACAATATATAATAAAAATTTTTAAATAAAATAAATATAAAATATTGATTTATTGCTTATTAATTTCCTGTTAAAAAGCCTAATTGGCAAAAGTTATTATAATATTTGCGCTTTGGTTGTGTAAATAATAAGTATTAATATATTTGGAATTCCTAGAATAGGTAGGCCAATTTAATTAAATTCAACTTAAAATATTTTCTTCTAAATATAGCTCATTCTTATCTTATTAGTTTAATAATGAAGTGATAAGTTTATAAAATTTAGTATAAAAAGACTAATTAATACTTACGACAGGTGGGTTTCTCCTGTTGCAGACCTTTCGCCATCGGTAGGCTTTTGTTGTTTATAAGTCACTCAATATCCGAGATGAAACAGACATCCATTGAAGAAAAAGAAAAGGTTCACTTGTTTGTCAAGGTCTCATAAAAATAAAGTAAAAAAAAAAAAAAACAGTTCAGAGGTAGTGAGAGTGAATGAGAAACGAACAGTGTGGAGGTCACTCGACAACTGAAGCAGTCAGCGCCAACACCGGGATACCCTCTCCTCTCCTCTCTATCTCTTTCTCTTTCTTTCGCTCTCCCTCAATGTATAGCTATCTCTCTCGCTTTTATACGTTCACACCAGGTTCACACACACACAGGCATTCCTCTGTAAATATTAATAATAATCTTATCTATTCACTTACTAACTTGACTCATCCCTTTGATTCAAAATGAAGTTAATGTTAGCCATCATATGATCTTATTAAATTTTAAACAAAGAAGCAGGAAATATTTAATTAAATTTAATTAATAGTATTTACAAAGGAATTTCAATGGGGATTAAGACGTAAAAGACATTAATTTAATCATAATTAGGAACCGACCGAATATTCTGTTTCGGTTACGGTTTCGGCCAAAAATCCTGGTTTCGATTTCGGTCAAAAACCAGCCGAAACTTTCGGCCGATAAAACCTGAGTATGAAAAGATGGGATGGGACTCGCACGAGACAAAAAAGGTCAAATGACCACGTGAGGGAGAAGAATTTTCTGCAACACGGAAAAGGGTAGGAAAAAATGTTGTCTTCCCAAAAAAAAAAGGTAAAATGATTTTCACGGGAGGGGTCGGAAAAAATTTCAAAGAAAAAAAATGGTAAAATGATATGCATTTTGTTTAGGAAATACAAGTTTCGGTTTCTGTTAGGGTTTCGGCCGAAACTAAGATTGAGGCCGAAATTCGGTTTCGGCTGAAAATCTTGTTTCGGTCGGACCCTAATCATAATATACCAGCAGTGGCGTACCTAAAACTTTTGCCACTCTGGGCCAGTGGCGGATTAATGCAATTTTGTCGGGGGGGGGGGGCGGTTTTTATTTTTTTTTTTATTTATTTAAGGACTTTGTGGGCATCTATAGCCATTTAGACCCCTTTCCTATTTATTTAAATTGATTGGTAACAAATTCAATTGAAATTAAAGCCCGGAAATCATAATTTCTTTAGATTACTAGTTTTTATAACATTGTGAATTTCTTCTCGGGGGGGGGGGGGGGCGATTGCCCCCCCCTTTATCCGCACCTGCTCTGGGCGGTCTCCAATTTGCCGTCAATCAAAAGGTGGTTTTTATAAATTAATAAGCCGGGGGACCGGCAACGGAGAACAACGGTCACCACAATCGTTGCAGTTAAGCAATGCCAAGCGCGGCGAAAGTTCGGCGTTGGTGACCCCGAGCAATCAGCGTGTGGAACGTCCCCCGGTAGCTATCGGTATAATATGATGTAATAATTTATATAATAAAGTATACCCCTAAATGGCCTTAGTAGCCGAAATGGTTTTCTATAAAAATAAATTAATAAATAAAGACAACTTTTTTATCATTGGATGTTATATTTAAATTAGGTAGTAATAAAGGAGGGCTCATAAGTTGATATACCTATAAATGCAACTTTTATAAATATATTCTAAATCATATAGTAATTCATATTGCGTGGGAATCGAATAGTAAATTTATGAAGTGAACTAGTTGTTTTTTACTTTATACTCGTAGTTTGGTCCTTTATTTAATTGGTTTTAATTTTTCAAAAGGACAGAGAAAACAATGGTTTCCAAATTCTGGATTTGTGAGCCTCTAGCTCTAATCTGAAATAATGATATCCACAAACCATCCATGAAAATTATCTTCCTATGTAAAAAATGCCATGAAAATCGGTTCACTAGTTTCGGAGTCTATGTGAAACAAACAGACAGAGTGACTGTCTTTTATACAGGTATTAGAGTATAGATAAGCAAAACAATAAATTTAAAACATAACATTCAACAGGTTGTGGTAACCGAACCAGATGAAAATTTGAGCATCTCATTTTACACCGATTGGCACCTTTTTAGGGGTCTTCTCCAATTCCCAAAGACATTTGAAGTCAATTTTTTGTGACCACACTAAACAGTAGTCATAAAGGTAATATTGTTACCATTTAATTTTAAAACTAATTTTGAGAAAAATTCTTATAAATGCACGACAGGGGGCTCCAGACGATTTTGGGAATATAATGATTAGTACATTTCAAAGACCATCTAAAAAATAATTGATAAATAAAGATGAGCTAGTGTCTCCTATCTAACCGGGGTTTCGGAGTGCTTCCATTGCTGAACCCGCCAGGATAAATAAATCTCATTTAACTGATATGGAGTATAATAAATTCTTTAATTTTCTTTCTAAATAAATATAGTATAATAAGATAAATCTAAATTAAAATAATTTATTTTATTTTCACATAAATATATATAAAGATATTTAAAAATTCAATTATTTGTTATCACTATTTTGTCTTAAACATTAAAAAATATTTTGGTTCAAATTTTAAATTGTTAATTTTCATTTGTTTCCGTAAAATTTGAACTAAAACATCCGTTTGACTCTATTTAATCTTATATTATATATAATGGTACATACATAAAATTTCTGAATGAAATATGAAATCAACTAAATTATATGATTGTTACGCCAAATTTTATAAATAAATTATCTAATTGTATATTATTAGTATAATTTTTTCAGTGTAATTTTGTTTAGTTGTGTTTGTGAAAAGTTGATTTACTTAAAAAAAATCTGGTGTGACTGGTAGAACAGCATACAACTTTCTCTTACCCTTTGGCAAGAGAAAGTTGTGTACTGTGTTTGACACACAAGATTTTTTGTGTCGGCATATATTTAGGTTCCGAGAGTACGGAACATTGAATTCAAGATGTAAAATTTATAAGTATGGGAAAATATTTATATTTTGTTACCATGACAACCATTTCTCCTATCTTTCCTATGAAGTACGAGAGTAAAGTGGTCTTCAGAAGATTTCAATGGCAAAATGAGTATATACATTTTAAAGAGCATCTAAAAATTAATTGATTTTTGAATTTTAATCAAAATCGATGGAGCGAATTTTGAGAAAGTCGAAAAAAACTGAAAAAGTGCATTAGTAAAGTACTAGTAGTTTTTGTAAGATTTTGTTCAAAAGCTTTGTGTCACGAGCCAGGGAGTGTCTAACTTAAATATAAAATTTCAACTTCCTAGCTCTTTTCATTCATGAGATATTTTGTTCCCACAGACAGACCATGCCGCGAAAACCACTTTTTTGGACTCAATACCTCAAAATTTGTAAATCTATCAAAATCTCGATATTGAATTTTTGACATGAATCCAACACTTTCTCTCTATATATTAACATATATAGATAAGAGAAAGTAAAAAAGAGAGAAGATGCTAAATTTTCAAATTTTATTAAATATTTGATAAAATATGCAAAAAATTTAGCATCTTCTTTCTTTTTTATAAGTAAATTATTAATGTAAAAATTAATTTCATTTAATCAGGGAATATTTAAATATTTTCCAAACCAGGTTTTTGGCTGAACCTGCCCTTTTTCATGATCAAGAATAGAGAAAAAAAAAAGAGAAATTTTGAAATGATTATATTCTCCTTTCACTACTCTTAAATAAAATAATTTTATGCTAATTAAAACTTCCACTAGTAGATAATTTTTTACTGGCATTGATATGAGGCGTCTTATCATTTAGTATAGTTAATATACGCACTGCCACGGTTTCAAGTGCCAGGTGGTCGACTATTAATTCCAGTGATTAATTTTCTAATTTCTTCTAGAGTAATTGACCTATAAACTTAAAAACCCCCAAATCAAAATCAAAACAAACATAAATACAAATGTATAATACATAACAACAAATAAAAAAATACAAATGTATGCCCATTAACAAACAAGAAGAAAAAGATAATAAGATAAAGTAACAAAACATTACACACACTAAAAAAAAATGTGCGCAAAATCACAAGACCAGTTCGGATTAGCCACCCAACAATTTTGCTGTTTGAGTAACAATATATAATTGGTTGGTATTTAAATTTCATTTTCTTAAAATAAATTATTAATCTATTAAAATCTACTCGATATATTAACAGGAGGAATGGACCCTCTGAGCTTGGGATCGGAATTTTTCTTTAATGGAAGGAAGGCTAACTATAACTAGAAAGGCCAAAGAGCAAGGCCCGATTTCTTTTAACATGTTCCGTAAAATACATTAAATTTTGAGAAAGTGAGAAAGAAGATGCTTTGGTTACTTTACGCAAATCTTCTAATTCTTTATAATTGCGCTGATAGTGAAAAATAGCTCGGAGAAGATGCCAAACACAAAATTCAGGCCATAATACAGGCGTAAAATATAAATAACTTGATGATATCTAAAAAAAAAAAGATTATAAATTTATAAATTTACTATCATTTGAATTCAGTACAGTGGCGTAGCTTGGGGGGGGGGGAAAAAGAAAGTCTAAATGGCCTAAGATGCCTAAGACTAATAAAAAAAAAAAAAATGTTCTTACTGAGGAATGTCTTTGTGACTCGAAGTATTATTAAGGGGGAGTAAAAAAAAATTCCAAGACATTTGCAGACAAAATTATTTCTTTTATTATGCCGTTCCAGGCTGACGTTTCGGTTATTGGTCTAGGTCTAGTTCTTTGCTAAGATAGCCTAGACCTAGAAACTTCAGCCATCGGCCATAGGTCTCAGGCTCTGAAGATGGCCTAGACTAGTGGCCGAAACATGAGCCATCTTCACAGGGACGGATTAAAGGGGGGGGCGGTGGGGGCGATCGCCCCTCCGCCGAAAAGAAATTCAAACAGTTATAAAAACTAGTAATCTAAAGAGATTATGATTTCCGCTCTTTAATTTCAATTGAATTTGTTACCAATCAATTTAAATAAATAGGAAAAAGGTCTAAATGGCCATAGATGCCGACAAAGTCCTTAAATAAAAAAAAAAAAAACCGCCCCCCCGACAAAATTGCATTAATCCGCCACTGCATCTTCAGAGCCGGAGGTCTTCCCCAGAGGCCACAACGTCAGCCTGGAACGGCATAATAAAAGAAATAATTTTGGCTGCATATGTCTTGGAATTTTTTTTGACTCCGTCTTAATAAATTTTCTTAGGGTGACACCACAATATTCGCACGATATGACACCTCGTGCTAACTAGCTACGTCAGTGAAATGATATTATTAAATTTCTCACCTGCCATAGGAGGTAATCACTGAGACGAACTTCGCCTGAAGTACGAATGAGAAGTTCAGGATTTGATCGAGGATAGGTATATAAACAGGCACTAAATAAATCTTCAGAAATCTCATCAACATTTATATGTCCTTCAGACACACCGTCAGCAATAAATTTCATAGCAGAGCACATTTCATCACGGGCTACAAAATAAAAAAAATTTAAAAATCAACCGGATCTGCCTTTACATTTATGATTTAAAGATTTTTTTTAAGGGTGGATAATTTTTCTTCCACCCTCCACCTTGACAAAGAAGATATCAAAAAATATTAATTTTCAAAAGTATAATAAAAGAAAGTAAAAAGTTTAAATAAATTTGATATGAATTTTTACCTGTATAAGCAAAGGCAAGATTTAAAAAAGCCTGATCATGATTTTTAGTAATTTCCATTGCTTGGTCCATTAATTCAACAATATCCTTTGGTAAAAGAGTTAAGTTACCAATTACTCGAATTCGAACCCCATGCTCCTCGAGTCGATCTCTAAAAAAAAAAATTGATTCATGTTTCAAATATAGAAGAATAAATTCATTGATTACGAAGCACTTACTTTTCTTCTAAAAGTTTTTTAAACTTTTGTCTTGCCAATTCCAGAAGTGAGTTAACTTCTTCGGGAGTTCTTTTGAAATTTTCTATGCTAAAACAATAAACTGTTACCTCTTTGACTCCTAATTCTAAACACCATCGAAGTGTATCAGCTAATCTGTTGAACCTATGGAGAAAAAATATTATTATTCTCAGTGGCGGTCCCAGGATTTTGTCAAGGGGGGGGCTCAAATTTTTTTTTTTTTTTTAATTCATTTAAGCTCTTTTTTTTGGCAGCGAAGGCCATTTAGACCTATTTTATATATTTATTTCACCTGGTTTGGTAGCCAATGGCCCAAAATTTATGATGTAGGGAAGGTAAAGAATAGGGTGGCGCAAAAATCCGACTAATTTTTTTTTCGACCTCGTGTTAGTCTAAATCCGAAGAGAGGTCGATTTGCACGTATTTTACATGAAATCTAATATGTTAAATAATATATCGTGAATAGAATATTTAAAAACTAATTTTTTTTTTTCAAAATTGCACAATAAAGCCCAGATAGCACAGTTCGTCTTATGTACGTACATACAGGGGGGCCGGAACGAATTTGAATCAGGGGGGGGGGGGGGGGCAAAAACTTTTTTTTTAGAAAATTAAAATAATTTAATATGTTTAAATAGTATAAAACAAAAACAAATCTACTATAAAACTTTAAAAATTTTAAATAAAATCACAATTTTAATAAAATTAAAATTTTAAAAAATTTGGTAGTGATTTTTCAAAAATTTTTGGAAAAAATTTGGAAAAAATGAATTTCTTACTCTTTTAATTTAGAAGATTTTAATTTTCAAAAGTAAAAATATATCATTTTTAATAATAAATGAAATAAAAGAAGAAATTTTGCCCCCCCTCTGCCCCCCTGTAGGATGCCAGGGGGGGGTCAATGTACCCTTGCCCCCCCCCCCCCCAGTTCCGGCGCCTATGCGTACATAAGACGAACTGTGCTATCTGGGAGATAATTTTATCACGAATCCAATGATGTACGGTTGCCTGCGGAAAACCTGTGCTGAATCCCGGTTGTTGCGGTTACTTTACAGATGCACTTTTTCGGTTTTTTTTAGATTTTCTCAAAATTTCCTCTTACGATTTTGATTAAAATTAAAAAAAAAAACAATTATTTTTTAGACTCTCTTTAAAATGTATATTCTCATTTTCGGGTTGAAATCTTTTGAAGACCATTTTACTCTTGTACTTCATAGGAAAGAGAAGAAATGGTTGGCATGGTGACAAAATATAAATATTTTCCTATACTTATAAATTTTACATCTTGAATTCGAATGTACCGTACTGTCAGAAATTAAAAATATGTCGACACAAACAAATCTGGTGTGAGAAGCACAGGACATAATTTTCGATTCTTCTTAGGTAATCGAAACTTATGTACCATGGCAACCATTTCTCCTGTCTTTCCTATGAAGTACAAGAGTAAATTAAAGAGTTCTTCAAAAGTTTTCAACCCGATAATGAGAATATACATTTATTTTAAAGAGAGTCTAAAAAATAATTGTTTTTTGAATTTTAATCAAAATCGTAAGAGGGAATTTTGAGAAAATCTAAAAAAAACCGAAAAAGTGCATCTGTAAAGTAACGGCAGCAACCGGGATTCAGCACAGGGTTTCCGCAGGCAACCGTACATCATTGGATTCGTGATAAAATTATCTTTATTGCGTAATTTTGAAAAAAAAAAAATAGTTTTTAAATTTGTAATTAATTATAGTTTGCACAGTAATTTTTCAGGCAACCTATTCAAGATATATTATTTAACATATTAAATTTTATGTAAAATAGGTTTCATCCAATAAACAGCTGGGTGCAAATCGACCTCTCTTCGGATCCCCTACTATATGACAATATTTTAGTTTCTCATGTTTTAAGAGACCTCTCCAAAGATGAGTTCAAAAAAATTTTTTAAGGGTTGAAAATTTGAGAAACGTATTTTTTCTCGTCTAAAACTTTACCATAACGAGAAAAAAAAAATCGATTTTTGACGAATTTAAAATTTTTAAAAATTTTGAGGGGGTATGGAAAAATTTTTGAAAATGAGGGATTGAAATTTGCGTTTTTAGATACCCTGAGACGCTAAAAATTTATAATTTTTTTGTTTAGTTTTAAAATATTAAATAAATCTTTTGGATTTTTGTCTGTCCAAAGGGGGGGCCCGGGCCCCTCTGGGCCCCCCCCCCTGGGACCGCTAGTGATTATTCTTAGGTAAAAATTATTAAGAGCAACTACATGTACAGGAGCAACAAAAACAATTCATTTGGATGCCAAATGCCGAGACGTTTGAGACCAAATTTTATTTGTCCATCTTCAGTCCATATATGTAATTTAGGTACAAAGTTGACAATATTATTGATGCACAAAAGCCCGTGTACATGTTTCTTATTATTTAAAAGTTTTAAGGCAACTTGAGAGTCTATTCGAGAATGAATTTGCTGCTCCAGTAATTGCTTTTCCTAATTTCAAACGGTAACAACAACTTCTCTTACGCGAAGCCCGCTGAATTCGCTAATGTCCGTCTGTCTGTCTGTCACGTTCTGTTTGACCAACTTCCAGTTGGAATTTCGAGGCCAAATTTTATATGAGTAAAGAGGATCTTCTAGGGAATACAGGAAAATTATTTTCATCAAATTCCTGTAACTTTTTGAGTTATTAATTCCTAAATTTACGATTTCTCCTCTAGGATATGTATAGAGAAATATTTGAGTATTCTTTGCATTTATGTATTCTATGAATGTAAACAAATCTCAAGCAGGCACTGGATTGGAATAGTAATAATTTTTTTTTCAAATTTAAGAAAAGGCTGGCCCGTGCCAGCTGATGGGGAGTCCAGGGGGCTCCTGTCTAGAAGCCAAACCCGTCTGAGGCGGGCGGCTAAATAACTTGATTTTTATAGTTATTTTGCAGAGAAACTCTGAAATTCTTTTTTTATCAAATTCTTAGACGTGGCGATGGACGACCGATAATAGAGTTATTTTCATACTCTTTCATGTATGGCCATGCCTGCCGAATTATCACCTTCAGCCAGTGGCGGATCCAGAGGTGTTTCTCAGGAGGGGGGTAATCTGGAGTGACTGGTCGCACAGCACGCAATTTTTTCTTAATTTCGGTAATTTAAAGGCGCATTCTGTACTTGTTTGCCAGAATATAAATACAAATCAAATTTTTAAGTATTAATTTTTAAAATTTTACATTAAAAATACATTTTCTTTCGAAAAAAAGTATTTTTTTCAAATCTCAGGGGAGGGTAATTACCCCCTTTACCCCCCCCCCCCTTGATCCACCCTTGCCTTCAGCACCAGTATATCACATTAAATAATCTTCAAATTCGATAGGCCTACATGAACCCCAACATAAAAAGGAAATTAGGGTGTCCTGTAGGAACATATCGTCGCTTGCATCACGTAGTGACGTATCTCAAAAAAATTAAAAATTGAGATACAACGGGTATGACCCTGTCCTGACGTTCTTTACAAAGTGACGAATCTGTATTTTCATGTTTTTTCGTATTATTTAGGTTTTTTGGTTTTGCATATCTACACATTTAATACAACAACACGAACTATTAACAGCTCTCCTGAAAAATAATAGAAATTGAGATACGCCACTACGTGTTTCAGGCGACGATATCAGAATCTGATTGTGCGGTAGTAAAGCTCAAGGTTGTAGGCGATAGTTTTTTTTTTTTTTTTTTTTTTTTTTAACACACTTTTTTCCCATTCACACACACACACACATATATATATATATATATATATATTGGGGTCCAGGCATTCTTATTTATGACATTTTGTATCCAAATGGCTTAAATAAAATCATCGTACTGCCTGAGATCCGAACTCTCGACCCTTGTAGGCGATAGTTCCTATTAATGAAGCAGTATAGTCGTTTATCGTGAGGCAATAAATAATTTCAAGTGTTTCTAGACTTTATATATATGGTAAAGGAGTAGGAATTGTCAAATGAACCTTTGTATGTTTTTTTGATTTGGAAGAATACAATGTAAAAACTATATTTATTTTGACTATTCCTTCTGAATATAATATAAACTCACTCCTTAATTTAATATAATAAATTTTCTCACCCTTCTTCATGTCCGTCAATTTTTTTGATGTCAACTTTTTTGGCATATCTCCGATTTCCATCCATAATAAATGCAATATGCTCAGGAATTCTTCCGGCTTTTAATACTTGCACAGCTAAATATTGTAACCATGTTAAACTATTTTCCCTAATCCAAGACATATTTGTTTTTTTCTTAAGTAGTAGTAATTAAGTTGAAAATGTAATAGTGATGTAAAATTGTTTCATTTAAATGAAGTGAGCGACCGGTAGATAGCTGTTTTAAGTCAACGTGGCAACCATGTGTACTGGTCTTAAGAAAGGAACAAAAGTATTAGGCGCTTTATTTAAATATTTTATAACTGTGAACAAAATATCTCAAGAAGGTAAAGGGCTAGGAGATTGGAATTTTATATTTAAGTTAGGTACCCCCTTGGGACGTGACACGAAGCTTTTGAAAAAAATCAGCTAAAGAGTACTAGTACTTTACTGATGTACTTTTTCAGTTAGAGCACAAAACATAACTTTCGATTACGGAAGGTAAGAGAAAGTTGTGTGCTGTGCGACCAGTCACACCAGATTTTCTTCCATAAGGTGGATTTGACCTTTACTGAGAAATTAACTATTTTTAGTGTGTTATCGTATCCAGGGGAAGCTGCCCCCTTCTAAACACGAATTAAGAATAAAAAATATAAATAAAAAACTGAAAAATTTGTGAGAAGTTAAAAACTACGAGCGACACCATCTTCTGTCTCCAGTTAGGTGGTGGCATTTAATAAAACAATAAATGGAAATTAGAAAAATTGCCCCCTTCCATTTTGAGTTGGATACGTCCATGTGGTAGAACAATGACCTGTATTTCATTTATCATTCGAGGTTTATGTTTGTCTAGAAAGAAAAATTAATTTATTAATTGAATCGGTCATTTCAAAAATCACCTAGGTCAATATATTCCTTCCTTTTCATAATCCATTTTATCACAACATACAACTTGTATTTAGCTGGCCAACTGCAAAAGCATGTTGGAAAAAAATGTGTCTTATGCTGTTTTTGAAATAACCGATTCAATTATATAAATCATATAAATTTTTTTATTTGATGCTCCAAAATAAAAATATTTGATTTTAATAAGTCGATGAGCACCGTCTTCTTCTGTACAGATAAATCGTTCAACTTTTAGTCCTATTTATTAGGTGGATCAGGCTATTGTGCACCTCCTTGTAATAGATCTATAAAGCTGAAATTTTACTAGATGCTGATACATAAGTGTAACAAAATTCTAGGGTGCGCTGATCTAAAATATGAAAACATTTTTTGGGGCTAAACGGGACCAGCCCTCTGTCGGATTCTGAAAATGCCGGATTACCCGAAACATTTAATAATGTAAAATTTAATATTTATCTCTTGAAAAATTCTGTTTGTTTTCTTAAATTACCTCTTTTTTGCTGCAATATTCCGAAGAAAGGGCTTTTCAAAACGTCGGATTAGTAGGTATAGCGGAATACCGAAGTCCCGATTAGCAACTACTGTATATATATATATATATATATATATATATAAAACTACGCGTTCAAACAATATAAATGCTATCAGTAAGCTTTAATAATAAAGTTATGCGAGTGAGATTTAAAATGATACTGGTTTTATGACAGAATCTTTTTTATTATATATATATATATATATATAGGCCTATATATATTGCAATATATTGGCTATGTATGTTACAATATAGTATTTAATTGAATAAGACTATAAAGTATATTTATAATTATTATAATCTTATGTAGTGATTACAAGTGATTTAAAACATCCGAGAGAACTAAAGGAAAAGACAAAAGCTCTATCGAAATGTATTCAAAAATAAAAGAATTCTTTTTGATAAATAAGTATTGCAAAATACTTATTCTTACCAAAATATTAACTATCAACCCTCCAAATTAACGGATTGAATATTTTCATTTAAATTATCGCGCTAAACTAAAATGGTTTAAGAAAAAAAGGTGATGAGATTTTTTCCAGTTTATTAATAAAATTATTTATAAATTATCTTATTAATGAAAATAAATATTTAATTTAGATATTTGAATAATTAAGCAAAGTTTTGTATAAGAATTTAAAAAATATGGAAGAAAAATTATTTTATTATATTACCTTATATTAAAGTTATAAAATTCAAAAATTTTATTTTATTTATTTTATTTTATTCCTCTGTAGTCTAATTTCTTTTAAAATATGAAATTCAAAAAATGTTAAGTGGGCCATTTCTCAATTTCAATTGTATTTAATAAGAACCTGAAACAATTTGTTTAAATAATATATGATTTGTAAATCAAAATACAAAATTCCAGTAAAAGATTTTATTATAAAGTAAAACAAAAAAAAAAAAAAAAAAAAAGTAAAAATTAAACGTCAAGGAATTTTGTTTTTTGTTTTTACTGTTTGTTTATAAATAAATTTTCCTAAAAGTACACTAGCGCCACATTAAGCGAATCTTTGAAACTAGCGAGGTGTGACGTCAGAAACAAAAAAGTCGTCTCATCTCGTTTGTGTATTCTTGCGCTTGTGTTGTATTTAAGGTGTTCTACAAATTTAACTCAATGTTTAAGTGTTTTATTCAGTGATTTATATTTTTTTGTTAAAGATTTATGAATAAAATGAGAGTGATGTTAAATATTAGAACTGATGTGAGTGTGAAGATCTATTTTTCGTCATCCACTAGCCATTGAAATTAGTTCCCAACGGCAGTTCAGAGACAAGTAAAATGGAGTTACTCTATATGATGTTGTTAATTAAATGAAAGATTTTCATTAGTGCTTTTAATAATCACCTGAATTATAAATGAAACTATGAATATTAGTGGATCTTGTAATCAATCCTCTCTGGCGTCAGGTAAATATATGAGTTATAAAGCAGCCCAAACAGTTGCAACTTTTCAACTCACTAACTGGTTGACTGTTATGTTCTCTAGAGTTGTATTTTCTCATCACAAAATTCTTGGAGGGCGGACCATGCCAACAAACAGCCCAGGTGAGTAATTTATTTCACATGGATTCATACTCTATCAAATTGAGTGATGTACTAATCGTGTTGACCTCATTTTCAGGCGTTGAAACAAGAATTATCGGAGCATAACGTAAGTGTCTTGGCAGGCTGTGTTTTTGACATTGGCTGGCGAGGCACGTGCACGTGGCCGACCCCGACCCCCCGACGTCAAAACATTAGCTAAGGGGGCGTTGACCTATATCATAAAATATTAAATTTTTGTTACAGATTCTCGAAAACCGTCTTGATTGGCTTGGAAATCAACATACCCAGACTTTTCAAGAATTGGTAATTTTTATTAAAAAAAAAAAAAAAAAATTAATTAAAAATTTTTTTTTTTAATTTTTTATTTATTTTTAAAAAATTTATATTTAACAATCTATTCATCTATTTATTATTTTATTATTAATTAAGTCCTCTAATATCCTCCCTTCTTCAACTTCTCCGCCATTAATTCACACCTCATATTTTTTTTGTCTTTGTTTTATTTTTCATCATCAATCCGATTATCCAATCCAAATACTTGTTTTTATAATTATGTGATCAATGATATGATACCTTTATTATGATTGGTCGTAATTTGTTGATTCTCGTTCTCTATTGGCTAGTACGGAACTCTTTCTTTTTTTGGCAATTTTTCATCACATACTTGAATAGTAGCTTGCAAGTGTCACTCTTGTTAAGCCAACCCATGAAAAACAAATTCCTCTACATCCAAAATGGCGTCTTTTAGGCGCTACTTTCAAATACTTTCAAGGCCAATGGCTTTCGACTGTTGGCCGAATAATTGAAAAAAAAAAAATACTGTCAAAATTTAACATGCAAAAAATTATAAAATGTAAATATTAATTATAAATAAATTAATTATTTCTATTTAAGTAATTTAAAAAATGAGAATATCCATTTAAAAAAATAATTGACAACAGCGAAGTTGGATTAATTTTCAATAAAATGGCCTGAAAAAAATTTCCAACATTATTAGTCCTTAACTAATATTCTCGATATACTATTAATATTGTATATATTTTACAACTTCTCGAATTGCAAAATTTCAATTTCTGAAAATCGCTAAATAATAATCTTCTTTATATATATAATTCTTCTGTACGTGTGTATGTGACTGAACTCCTCCTAAACGACTGAACCAATTATGATGAAATTTTCTGTGTATGTTTGTGAGAGTCCCGGACAGGTTTTGTTTCACAAATAACAATAAGTTAATGAGTAATTAACCGTTAAAATAAGAAAAAATAAAAATTAGGAGAAAGGGTTGCCATGGTAAGAAAATATAAATATTTACCCATGTTTACGATTTTTTATTTATTTACATTTTGAATTCTAAAATATTGGCGTAAATTTTTTGTCTGTGTACCGGGAGAGTCCCGGAAAGGATATGATTCACAAAAAATCTTAAAGTTCATGAATAATTAATTAACCGTTAAAATAATCTCTATATATAAAAATGAAAAGGAAGGCGAGCAAGGGGGTCCAGGGGCGCAGCCCCCTGGCTAGCGGAAAGCCCCGCCAAAGGCGGGGCTTTGCGTCTAGTAATTTTATATATTTTTTCAGTCTAAATTGTTTCCTTCATTTTTCATAATTCACAACATTCTGATATTTTCTTTTATTCCTATTTAATCTCTGACTGATCCTTTTCTGTCAAGTGATAATTTTAACACTTCAGATTTCAAACAATTATGTATCTTTAGAGCATGCCATTTACTTTTTTTGTTTTGTGTTATATACTTTATTAAAATAATTAATTAATTATAATTGAAAACTAATTTTATTTAAAAAATTATATATACTTCATATATATATACCAAAATTTACTCACCTAAGTCCACGAGCGGCGAATACATCCTGTTCCTTCAATTAAGTTTATTAAAATGGACAAAAATCGCCATGGATTCTCAAATTCAATTAATTAATTGCAAATTCTTATTTTTTAGGAACGAAAGTATCTTCATATTGGATATAATCATTTATTAGAAATCTGCCAACGAATAGGTCCAATTCTTGATCGAGAAGTCCCTCCCAGTGTTTCTGGAGTTCGATCTCTTCTCGGAGCTGGAAGACAATCTTTACTTAGGAATTCACAAGGTATTATATTTTTAAATTATCTAGTAAGCACATCGCTACTGTAAAAGTGAATAGCATTACAAGTCTTCTTTTTGGCTGCATTTTCTATTAAATATTAATTTGGGCCCCTGAAAAACTCTCTTAGCAGGGCCTTCAAAAAAACGAAGCCTTGCCCCTCTCCCCTGCTCCTTCCCTTTGATAGCTGATAGGTGTTTCCCTTTGTTATTTGTATTGTAATTTTATCCAGGTCAGGTGTTGATCTTATTTTCAAACAGGTGCGAGCCTTCTCTCTTATTCAATGCCTCCTTGTATAGTGGTATATGGTGCAAGGGTGTTTGGTCTTGAATAGTTTGTAAGGACTTCACTGCTTTGAAATATAATGTAGTCTAAAGTCTCTAAAACATATAATTAGTATTTATTAACTAACACATCTGAAAAAAATTATCCTTCTCTGGGAATCGAACTGATCAATGAATTTGAAATTTAAATTTATATATTTATAGATGATAGTCGTTAAATATCATCTTCTCTTCCTCTTATATTCGATTTTTGGGGCCCATATATAAGATACGATTGTGAAAAGAAACATACCCGCCCATCGTAAATATAAACATATATCTATCTGAATTAATTTAAATCATATTTAACTGAGACCCAATCTTTACTTTATTTGCAATCTTTCAGTTGTAGTAAGGGAAATTAAATTAGATTTTAATGTGCTTCTTTTATATTTCTACTTTAATTTATTTTATTTATGAATTTTTAGCCGCTCCGAAAAAATATTCGGCCTGTTATTACCAATTAAGAAGGCATGGACTACCACCGAAAGAAGCATTTGGCGCCCCTACTACACATAATATCGGTTAGTATTCACAAATTTCTTGCTCTTAAATATTATTTATACAAATACCTAATTTTTTCATATATATATATTCTAGTTCTCGTTCTGGTGGGGCGAGAAACAAGTGGACCTTTTCGGCGTTGGCAAGCAGTACCTCCACAATTTTATTCTAAACAACAACTACATCGAAGACTTCTTGGTCATCTTTCGGCAGTTTATTGCCTACTATTCGACCGGACAGGGCGTTACGTAATAACAGGTGCCGATGATCTTCTTGTAAAATTATGGAGTGCAACAGATGGTCGTCTGTTAGCAACACTTCGAGGTGCATCCGCAGAAATCACCGACATCGCTGTGAATCCCGAAAATACTTTATTAGCTGCTGGCAGCTTAGACAGAATTATTCGTGTCTGGTGTCTTCAGAATTGTGCTCCTGTTGCTGTCCTTTGTGCTCATACAGGAATGATTACATCAGTGAATTTCTGTCCAATGACTCAAAACCCTATTCGTTATTTGGTTTCAACAAGTACAGACGGTTCAATCGCTTTCTGGTCCTTTCAAAGAGATTCTAACGATAGATACCTGTTCAAGTGAGTTTTTTTTTACTAGATTCAAGTATTAATAATATATAATATTGTGATGGAATCAGGAAATAAACATATATGATCCCGAAATAAATTACTTATGATTGACGTTTCACTAACAAGGAGAGTACACGGTTGACTCGTCACCGATTTTGATCTCCTTTTATATGGTGAATCTATACTGAAAAATATTTGTATCCTGATCGAACTTTTCGTCCAATGCGCCCTGTAACAATTTTTTTCTCATCTGAAATTTTAAAATCTGAAAAGGATTGTTATAAGGCTCAAAGAAAAGCATATCAACAACTAAAGCCAATAGCGTAACGGGTAGAGGAGAGGGTTAGTAATCCATCCAAGTTCAAAACTTGGGTTGTCATTTTTTTTTTTTAGTATTATTTATTGTATAAAAAATAAATATTATATTTATATTATAAAAATATTTTATTTATATTTGCGACATATTTATTACATATTTATACAGAAAACAATGAATAATAAGTAAATTAGATATATAAATGAATAATTCAGGGGCGTATATAAGGGGGAGGTCGAGGGGCCGAGGGCATATACCCTACATATATAGGAATATAGAGCCAATAATGGGTCTCGCCCCCCCCCCCCACCCCCGAAATGTTTGCGCAACCCCATAGCGCGAAAATGTTGGCTTCACAAAAGGGGGAATGTTCCGCGAACGGCACATGAAGAAAATTTTGGTTTCGCTGGTGGCAAAAATTTTGCGTCTCTAAAAAAAAGGTAATATTTTTTCGGACATATATGCAATATATCTAATTGATTTATTATTCATTGTTTTCTGTATAAATATGTAATAAATATGTCGCAAATATAAATAAAATATTTTTATAATATAATATAATATTTATTTTTTATATAATAAATAATACAAAAAAAAAAAAATGACAACCCAGGTTTTGAACTTGGGATCCCTGGATTACTAATCCTCTTCTCTACCCGTTACGCTATCAGTTGTTGTTGTTTATATGCTTTTCTTTGAGCCTTATAACAATCCTTTTCAGATTTTAAAATTTCAGATGAGAAAAAAAAAATTGTTACAGGGCGCATTGGACGAAAAGTTCGATCAGAATGCAAATATTTTTCAGTATAGATTCACCAAATAAAAGGAGATCAAAATCGGTGAGGAGTCAACCGTGTACTCTCCTTGTAAGTCCAAAAACAATAATTCGTGACTCCATCGCCATTATTTAACAGGCACAGCTTTTATTAATATAATATAATTGTTTAAATTTAAATATTAAATTAGAAGAATGATATTTCTGTAAGTTACTTGGCATCTAATTGGCTGGTTGTAGATGACAAATTATTGATGAAAATAAATTTTTCGGGATTTTTTTATTCTGACACTAATTTGTGTATTTAACAGATGCGGCCTCAAACGTCCGGGACAATTAAATATAAATGTTTTTACTCTGATTTTATACCACTTGGTAATTTTCTTTACTAAAATATATTTTTAAAGAAAAAATTCTGGCTGCATTTTTTCTTCTAACTTTCATTCCTGATACAAATTCCACCAGGCATTAAATACCCTTATCCATAAAGTTTAGGTTAATTTGTTTTGAGAATCTACTAAATTACTACTAAACCCTACTAAACTAACTAAATTATTTCTTAAAATGGACTTGCCTTAACTTTAACAACAGGCCACTCATATATATATATATATATATATATATATACAATACATATATAAGATCTAAAAAAGAAATTGGTTAACATTATAAGCTAGAATTGTCTTTTATTAATATAATTTAAATAAAAAGTTGACAAGAATACCAAAAGGTATAAAATCAGATTAAAAATATCCATATATATTGTCTCTACTGAATTGACTAATTTATTTTATTGTTAATTATCGTTTGAGGCTCTATACCTGTCACACCAGATTTTTTTATGTCAACATATATTTAGTTTCCGTCAATATATTAAAATTCATGATGTAAAAATTAGGGGGCTCGCTGGTGTAGTGAGCTAGGGTGTCAGCTTCTGCAAAGAAGTTCCCTGTTCAAATAATCCTTGGCGTGCGGGATTTTTCATTAAATAAAAATATTTATTTAATGTAAACAAATCCTCAAGCAAGCCCTGGATTGGAATATAGGATCTCACCACAATAGCCCTCAGGCAACTCTACGAGGAGAGGGAGTTGCTGTGACATCCCGTCCTGTGGAAGGGACGTAAAGAAGGTTCCCTCTCAGTGATGCATTCTTCGAAAGGAGTAGGCTACACGCCGGTGCTGAGGGAGTCCCTCCTCAACTAGGACATCCTCCATAGCATAGAAGAGGTTGGATATAAGGAGCCGGTTGGAACCAAAAATAAGGATTAGTTCACTAGCTAAGAGACGAAAGTAGGAGGAGGAGTTAGAGACAGGAAATGATGTAACTTCACGGGGTGCCGGTAGATGGCTACGGCCAGAGGCCGGTTGGGTTTGAGGTGTGTGTCTTCCAAGGTCTTTAAAATACACAGGTTGGCCAGAAACTAGTAAACAAACAATTTTCCGGTCACAGTTTTTGATTGGTCCACGTCATGAAGCTCCTCCTTGCTTGTATTTTTCTATGTAGCAGCATTGTTGACTGCCTATAACCTAGTTCACATTCATTTTGTTTTGTTTGCAAATTTTATAGTTTCTGACTAAACTAATTTAGACCCAAGTATTTATTCTGCTTTATTAATAATATACCGTATATAAATATTTATAAATGGTTTGTTCCGAAAGATCTTTTACAAAAAGAGGAGCTCCATGACGTCACTCCCTTGGAATGAAAAATGTAAACAAACCGAGTTTGACCCCCCTGTGTCTTCGTGCACGAAAGCACCTCGGGTAAATAAACGGGGATCCCGATAGGAATTTCAAAATAAATAAATAAATGATGTAAAAATTGTAAACATGGGAAAATATTTATATTTTGTTACAATGGTAACCATTTCTCCTATCTTTCCTATGAAGTTCAGTGAGGGACAATATTAAGTCCCACCCATTCGTTTTCTACTTTTGATTATTTCATTGTTTTTAAAAAAATATTATATATTTTTTAATGGAAACTTTTCATGGTTCAAACCTAGAAAATTTCCAATAAAGATGTTTTTTAAAAACAATGAAATAATCACAAGTAGAAAAGGCATGGGTGGAACTTAATATTGACCCTCCCTCACTGTACAAGAATAAAGTGGTCTTCATAAGATTCCAAGGGCAAAATGAGAATATAAATTTTAAAGAGCATCTGAAAAATAATTGATTTTTGAATTTTAATCTAAATCGTTTAAGAGAATTTTGAGAAAATCGAAAAAACTGTAAAAATGAATCAGTAAACGTGCCAGGGGGTACCTAATTTGATTATTAAATTTCATCCTCCTAGCTCTTTTCGTTCTTGAGATATTTTGTTTACAGACAGGCAGACCATGTTGCAAAAACCACTTTTTTGGACTCATGGGACCTCAAAATGTCTATATCCATGAAAATTTCGACATCGAATTTTTGGCATAAATCTAATATTTTCTCTCTCTCTATATATATATATTAATACATATATAGATAAAGGAAAGTAAAAAGAAGAAAAAAAGAAATTTCTTCATTAATTTGCTCTCTACATTCTCCAGTCATTTCTTTTCAAGTAACTTACAAATTCATTATTCTTCTAATATAATATTCATAAAGCCCAATAGATCAAATAGATCATAGCATTTTTTTATTTTGTTTCTTTGTAATTCAAATTTTATTTTCAGTTCGAAACCTATACAATACAATGAACGAATGCGTCCTGGCCAAGCACAAATGCATTGCGCCTCGTTTAGTCCTGGAGGAGTGTTCCTTGCTGCTGGTTCAGCTGACCACCATGTTCGCGTGTATCTAATGCTTGGCGAAGATGGACCCCACCGTATTTTAGAAACTGAAGTTCATTCAGATACAGTTGATTCTATTCAATGGGCCAATCGTTCTCTCCAATTTATCAGTGGAAGTAAATGTGGCACCGCTCATATTTGGAGATTTGAAAGACAACAATGGCGCTCCATTGAATTAATTATGAGTACTCGGTTGAAAGGGTATGTTAACTATTATATGTAATTTCTTCTAAATAAAATTTTCTTATAAATCTGCATAAAAGGAACAGAAAATTGAATGTCACATTCCTTTCTTTTCCATGTGTGATTACTTTTTTATATTAAAAAAATCTTAACTTGAGCAATCTTTTGAAATCAAAGGTAGCCATTAGTAAAAGATTTGATTTTCGGTTTAACTGTTGTTTATTTGTAAAAATTACAACGTTTCAGCCACTCATTCTGTGGCCTTCTTCAGGTACAATTCAGTTAAGAATTATCACAGATGTAACAACCTTTATAATCTTAGTTGAATTGTACCTGAAGAAGGCAACAGAATGAGTGGCAGAAAAACGTTGTTATTTTTACAAATAAACCACAGTTAAACCGAAAATCAATTTTTATTAATGATAACAACTGTGAATGCCTAAACTCTAAAAAAAAAAGGTAACCAGACATGGAACCCTAAGAATTGTATTCACTTTTCCTTCCAGATAAATAGGCCTATTTAAAATCCCGATCTATAGTCAAAATTTAAATTGAGAAATATATAGTTAATGATGGTTTATATAAGAGAGTAAATCAAAAAGTAACAACAAACTGAATTTTTCATATATATAATATATATATACCTCGCGTCAAAAAAAAAAAGTTTGTTTCTTCTTATAAAGACCTGTTCTAATCTATCTTAATGATACTGTAATTTATTAAACATTTTATATAAAATATTTTATACATTTCTAAGTAAATTTAACACCAATCCATATAATTTTAATAAATAATTACAATTTAAATAAAATAAAGACAAAAATGTCGAAATATTTTTATTAACACCATATTTCTAAAATTTTAAAATAATCTTTCCATTTCAATTTTTCTTTGTCTATTTTATTGGAAAATCTTACAAAAACGAAATTTTTAATTAATTTCCAACAAAACATATCGAAATTATGATTTGTCCCTCAAATAGAAAATCGACATATTTTTCTTTATTTTATTTAAATTGTATTAAATTGATTAAAATGATTTGTATTTTTGTTAAATTTACTTATAAATGTATAAGTTATTTCATATTAAATGTTTCTTAAATTAAAAGAAGAAACAAAATGTTACCTTTTCATTGACGTGCAGTGTATATATATCAAACAGAAATCCAATAAGTAAGTCATTTCGGATACTATTTCAAGTATAATTCTATGATTTCAATTTAATCAAATATTTTTAAAAATTATGTTATTTTTATTTGATTTTTCTTAATTATGAATTTTTTTTCTTTTTTTTAAAGAGAACCAGTATCATCAGAACTAGAGACAAAACCAAACAAATTGCGCGTTACAATGGTTTGTTGGGACTTGAACGATGATAGAGTTGTAACTGCGGTCAATGATGGGTCTCTAAAAGTATGGAGTGCACAAAGTGGAGCTCTTTTACAAGTTCTCAAAGGACATAAAGATGATGTATTTGTGTTAGAAAGTCATCCTTTCGATCCTTCCATTCTTCTCTCTGCTAGCCATGATGGACAGGTAAAAATTGGTTCCTTAAAAATCTGAAATATTAAAAAAAAAACATGGAAAGTCTAAGAGATATTCATTTTTTCTCCACTCCAAAATATGTGATGCGGTAAGTGAAAAGGGACCTCTTGTCGGCGAAGTAAAATTCTCGGTTCGGGCATTTTAGTCGAATTAGGTCAAAAATATAGATTTTTTTTTTGTTTCGATTGAATACGATTCTTCAATATTTCCTTTTCGGTAATTTTAGCGATGAGAATCCAGTTTTTTATATCTATAACTTTGAAAGGCTTTAGTTTTTGAGATATCACTGTGGTTTTCGTCTTAAAATGTTCAGGAAATTATCCTCTTTATTGGTTATTATAGGACGCTTCAGCTACCATGGCCAAATTATCCTCTTCAATAAAATATCAATATCTCAATTTGTGAATTTTTTTTTTTTTTTTTTTTTTTTTTTTTTTGGAATGGGTGCATAAGGTCCGAAGACCTATAATGACCAGTAGTCACATGCAGCCAGGATGAAAATAAAAACAAAAGGAGAAGCATAAAAGGGAAACTCAACTGCGGGAACTGAGAAGATGCCTGTTGAGGTTAGACTTGAAAGTCTGAAGATTGTAGGTTTTGGGGAAGATAGACGCAGGGAGCTTGTTCCAATCCCGGGAGGTCATGGGGACAAAGGAAGAATGAAATTTCCGACAAAACGTCCCTTTTCACTTTCCGCATCACATATATAAACATAGTGGAAATACCCAGGCATACCCAGAAATTTTTTAAGAGGGCGGGAGTTCGAAACCAAATTTCTCCTTCCCTTCCTAGCTAGATATGAAAGGGAGAAGGTTTAATAGGCTAAAGGATTTGTTTGCAAAAATGTATTGAAAATTTTAAGATTTGATATTTTAAATTATTATATATCATTTTGTCTCTTATATTCTATAATATCTAGTCTTGGTTCAGGTTACAAGGGGGATGATTTGAACCCCCAACCCGCTTGGGTACGCCTATGGGAAATATATATGGGGTGTTTCAAAAAGGACTTCGCTAGTGCCGAATCGCACTGTCACGAGCACTAGCGGCAGTTATGTTAAAGATAGCTGCTGTTTTGGTTTTAAAGTCTTATAAATTTATTCAATGAAGCAACAGAGTTGGTTTAGTGTTGTTTAAAAGGAAACACATCAAGTTTTTTTTTATCTCAAACTAAAGAGTTTGCGAAGAAATGGAAACCTATGGAATTTGTGCAGGAGAATCAACGGAAGTCACATAGAACATCTTTAGTTTGAGGTAAAAAAAAAAACTTGATGTGTTTCACTTTAAACAACACTAAAACCAGCTCTGTAGCTTCTTTGAACAAATTTATATGACTTTGATTCTTCAAATCAAAACACAGCTAGCACGCTCGGGCCCAATGAAGTCAGCCATCTTTAACCCAATTGCCGCTGTTGCTCGTGATAGAGCGATTCGGCACTAGCGAACTACTCGAGTCTAAACTTGGTGTGTTTCCCTACAAATTGACACTACAATCACCTCTATAAGTTCTCTGATTAAATTTATATGAATTTTCAAAGTTGTAAAGTCCTTTTTGAAACACTCTGTATAACAGTTATGGATATATAAATTTAAATGGACTTTCAAAGCATTAATGGTGTTTATACCAAGAAACTATAAGTAGCTTAGTAACTTGCATTATCTTTAATCTTTTAGATATTCTTATGGGATATCGTTCGGGGACAAGCGATCTCATCATACCAGAATTTAATAGAAGGCCAAGGACATGGAGGCGTATTTGATGCCAAATGGAGTCCAACCGGTCTTCAATTCTCAGCTGTAGATAGCCATGGTCATATTCTTATGTTTGGATTTGGTCAAGCTAATGATAGGATGAAAAAATTGCCAACTGAATTATTTTTTCACACGGATTATCGACCATTAATTCGGGACAATTCTTATAATGTTTTGGACGAGCAGACACAAACTGAACCTCATTTAATGCCCCCTCCATTTCTCGTTGATGTCGATGGAAATCCCTATCCGCCTGCATTGCAACGTCTTGTGCCCGGACGAGAACGTTGCCAGGGAGAGCAATTAATTCCAAACATTATGGTAAACGCCGGGGGTAAGATAAATTCTATATACTTCTATTGATATTTTAATTGAAAGCGTATAAATAATTTATATATTTTTAGGTCAGCAAGAAGTTATTGAAGGTATTCCTGAACCACGATCGAACATAGACCAAATGATTGCACAATTAGCCAATAGGCAAAGCAATGAAGCAGGGGATCAGCCTGCTCTCCAACAACCCCAACCTCAGCCACAACAAATTCAATTTCGTCAGCTTACCTCTCCAAGAGCCAGTGGTCCTCGAGGACTTCGTCGAGATGGCGATGTTGAGGGAGTAAGGCAATCTAGTGGCAATTGGCAACGAGAAGGGGGCGGAGGTTTTGTTAAACGAAAACTTATACCCCCACTTAGTGACTCTTCTATAGATAGTTTTCAAGAATCCACCAAGTCTTGGGGAAAACTCGTAAGTTATTTTTTTATTAAACAATAATTTATATTATTAATTTATATTAATTTATATTTCCTCGAAAATATACAGTATATAGTTAACTTATATATACATATACCGGAAATGTCCAAACATGGGGAGTTGAATTGGGAGCATTGCTCGAAGCAACTAAATACGAAAATATTTTATATTATCTCTGTATAAAAACTAAAATATGTACTATACAGGAAAATAAAGAAAGTTAAATTAAAATTAATTTATATAATTAAATATATTACATAGAGGTATTTAATTTAGGAATTGGAAAGATATCGGTTTGAATTACGACGCCGACCAATTGAACCACTTCCAATACCAACACCAAGACCAGTTCAGAATACGAGGAGAAGACATCGAGCACCTCCAGCACCTCGTCATTACAGAACCCGGGCTGCAAGGGAACAAGAAAATGAGGTACTTTAGATTCTTAAGGTGTTACAAGATTATTAATTAAATAGATTAAGCAGGGAACTTCAATAATTGAAAATAGATCCTAATTACCATACCCTACAGCTTAATCATATATATATATCATCATGTAAATATCCAATAATCATAAAATAATGGAAACTTAAGCTATACCCCCAAATATATAATAATTTCGATTAAAAAAAAATTCTTTTGTTTTCCTATGAGTTCATTCGAATGTGTCACTGAAATTGTAATTTTCATTTATTTCGCCTCCGTCTCTGAAGATTGCCTAGGCCAGTGGCCGAAACGACAGCCTAGAACGGCATAATAAAAGAAATAGTTTTGGCTGCATATGTCTTGAAATTTTTTTTAGCTCAAGTAGCTCCATTTTTAATATTTTTTACTTTCTCTTACCTATGTATATATGTAATATATATATAGAGAGAAAGTATTGGATTCGTCAAAAATTCGATGTCGAGATTTTGATGGATCTTCACGTTTTGAGGTCCCCTGAATCCAAAAAGTGGTTTTCGCGACATGGTCTGTCTGTCTGTGTGTGTGTCGTGTGTCTGTGTGTGTTCAATTTTAAGCATGAGAGGAATTGGGCTAGGAGGTTGAAATTTATATTTAAGTTAGGCACTCTCCTAGGGCGTGAAAATAAGCTTTTAATCAAAATCGACCAAAGAGTACTAGTACTTTACTGATGTACTTTTTCAGTTTTTTCGGTTTTCCAAAATTCGCTCTAACGATTTTGATTAAAATTCAAAAATCATTTATTTTTTAGGTGCTCTTTCAAATGTATTTCTGATTTTGCTCTCAAAATTGTTTGAAGACCACTTTACTCTTGTATTTCATAGAAAAGATAGGAGAAATGGTTGCCATGGTAAAAAATATAAATATTTTCCCATACTTATAAATTTTACATCTTGAATTCAATTGTACCCTACTGTCGGAAACTAAATACATGTCTACACGAAAAATCTGAGGTGATAAGCACAGAACACAACTTTCGATTACCGAAGGTAAGAGAAAGTTGTGTGCTGTGGAGTAAGATTTTTATTCAAATATTATAACGATATAATATTTAAAACAACTTGCAGGGTCCCCGGTCTAGTCGGTTTCGGTCCTTTGCAGTAAGGTTCTCCTTAGAAAAAAAAAAATTAAATCAACTATTAAAACAATTTTAGTGTAGTCCAGTGTTCTATAAGTAAATGAACGGTAGATTAAATATTTGGACGATGTGGTAGTTGATCATTAAACACTCAACTTTAAGGAACTCACGGACAGCTTCGGTTCGATTAGCTTTTGGGACCGAAACTGTGAGTTCCCTAAAGTTGTTTAAAAAAAATTTCTTTCTACGGAGAACCTTATTGCAAAGGACCGAAACAGATTAGACCGGGACCCCTGCAATTTATTTTAAATATTTATTATATGGTTTTAATATTTGATTGAAGAATATTAAAATTGGAGCTACTTTTACTTTTTCTCCATAACCTAAAATATTATAAACCATTATTACCCCATAATCACGACTTTTGTGCATTAAGAACAATTACAACTTTGTGTCTAAAATAAATATAAGCTTATAAGGACTGAGGATATACGAATAAATTCTGTTCGAAACATCTCCTTTCAGCATTTGGCTTTATTTTCTTTGCTGCTCAACAGCATTTATTGAAAATAACAAGTGCTACAAATATAATATCCAAAATCATTATTATTTTTTTTTTAAGGTCACTGAAGATACAAGCGAGTCTTCAGGAGCAACTGCCCCTGTGGAAGAAGATGGTGGCTCCTCTACAGATGTAGATGAAGCTGATCTAGTATCTAGTAGCAGTTCGACCTCTGATTCAAGTTCTGAATATTCTGATTGGGTGGCTGATGCTGGCGTTAATTTACAACCACCTAAACGAAGTAAAAGGAGACCTGCAGCGAAACCTCGAATAGCTGCATCACCACCACAACAGCCTCAACCCAGTACTTCTCAAGCACCTGAACCTTCTACATCTACAGCCACTTCAAACAATCGAACTCCAATTAGACCGAGAAAGAAGGTAAAAAATATCATATACAATAAAATTTCTTTATATTATTTAATTTTAAGATTATTTCAAAGATTTCGGGCAAAATTATGGATAGAAAAAAACATTTAAAAAACGGTCAGAGTCCCTCTAAACGCAAAATGTCCTTCTTGTTCTTCCACTTTAAAATACAATTCGCTTTTCTAGAAACTTAATCTATTGTATTAAGCAGTTGTTTGTCGAAATAATAAAAATATACTTGGACTTGATTTTCTTCTCTTTACCATATATTCTTCATCATAACTTAATCTTTCTTTGTTTATTTAAATAAATCTAATTGACCTCTGGTGTATAAACATTTTAATCATCAATTAATTATTTTATCAATATTAAATATTTTGTAGACCACCTGATAATAATCAATTAATTCTTTATTTAATGATAGCTTTTTTAATATACTATGATATAGGAGAGTAGCAGCCAAGGAATTAAAATAAAAAACATATTTAATTAATCAATCGTCATCGTTTCGGTCGCTAATCACGACCTTCATCAGGACGATTAATTTGTTAAATTTAAATTGTTCAAATACAGGTTGTTGTGTATTATTGATTAAATGTAAGAAGCCCCAAGTGAGCATTATAATACATATATTAGTCGTTAAATATATACTGTATAATTGACAATGTCAATTACACAATGTCCTGTATATTAACAATTAATCTTCCTGTTGCCATGATTAGCGACCGAAACGTAGACGATTGATTAATTAAAAGTTTTTTATTTAATTTCTTTGGCTGCTACGTCTTCTATATCCAATTTAAAGTCTAAAGTAGGGTGAATCGAAAACAGTCAAGTTTTGAATTCATAGTTGCTATAGTGCGGAAAAGTTGCAATTTGTAAATACAAGAAAAACAAAAAAATTTTTTTTTGAAATTGGACTTAATCTTCCGATCGTGAAATCGGCCGAAAGTTTCATAAAATTAGTGAAAATATTAATTTTTTCAAAAATTATTTGTAAATTTTATATTAGGTTTATTATTATCTAAACAAGCGAAGAGCACAATTGGCATGCAACTGAAAATCAACAACTTTTTGGCCTCACAAGATTATTTTCCAAACCTAATAAATATTTATTAGGTTTGTGTACATATGTGTCCAAAAATCACGAATTTCGTTAAACTTCTATGGACTTGTGCGATCGGGAAATATACTCCTAGAGTCAAACAAGTTTTTTTTTTTACTGTTTTTCAATGCTTTATGTAAAAAAATTTTGCTATAGGAACTAAAAATACAAAGGCAAAAAATTTTTGAAAATTTTTTTTTGTTTTTCTTGTATTTACCGATCGCAACTTTCAGCACTCTGAATTCAAAACTTGACTTTTTTTGATCCACCTTAGTCTACAGCAACTTTTCAACGTTATTTAAATTTTAATATACTTTTTTAAATTTTAATATACTTTTTTTAATTTCTTAAACTTTTTTTTATTTCAGCTGATTAAAGATTTAAGTGAATTACCTGAAGCATATCGACCCTCCGAATGGCTAGCTGAAGTTAAACCCCGAAAAGCTCCTTATTATCCTCAAATGGGAGATGTGGTCGTTTATTTTCGGCAAGGACATGAACTTTATTTAAAAACAGTACGAGAAAAAAATGTTTATGACCCTGGCCCCCGAAGTGAACCCTGGACCAAACACCCCTAAGAGAACATGAAGTGGTAAAAGTGATCGGAATCAAATATGAAATTCGCCCCCCACGTCTTTGTTGCCTTAAATTAGCCATGTTAGAAGATGGCAAACTAACTGGAGACAATTTCACCATCAAATATCATGATATACCTGATGTACTTGATTTTCTTGTTCTTAAACAAACATATGATATCGCATTTGCTCGAAATTGGAGTTCTGGTAAAAAAAAATACTTAACATTTAAATAATTATTGTATTCTTAAAATATTCATAAACGACATTAATTTCTAATTATTGTTTTTATTTTAGGTGATAGATTTCGTTGTATGATTGATGATTTTTGGTGGCTAGGACAAATCGAAGGGCAAAATCCGTATGATCCTGATTTCCCGGATTCACTTTTTATGTGCTACAGAGTTCGATGGGATAGCGGTGAATTTGAAAGAATGTCTCCATGGGATCTGGAGCCAGTAAATAATGATCGTAAGTTGAATACAAATCTATTTTATCTTGATTTCTCACAAATTTTTTTTTTTTTTTTTTTTTAACACTTTTTTCCCATTTACACTCACACATATATACAGTCCTTTCGGCAACTCAGGCCATATCGTCGCAAAAAAATCAAAAATTGAGATACAACGGGTATGGCCGTGTCCTGGCGTTCTTTACATTATCCCAAAGTGACGAATCTGTATTTCCATGTTTTTTCGTATTATTTAGGTTTTTTGGTTTTGGGTATCTATACATTTAATATAACAACACGACCTATAAACAGCTCTCCTGAAAAATGATAGAAATTGAGATAGGCCACTACGTGTTTCAGGAGACGATATAAGACTTTTTACGATACTTGTAGTTAATAATATATATATTAGAGGTCCAGGCTTATTTATTTAAGCTATTTGGTATCCAACTAGCTTAAATAAAATCATCGGACTGCCTGGGATCCGAACCCGCGACCCTTGGTATATCAGTATAATTTTTCGGGAAATTTCTTTGAACTACACTTTACTGTGTTTTTTCAGTTTTTTTTTTCGATATTCTCAAAATTGGCTCTAACGATTTTGATTAAAATTCATAAATCAATTATTTTTTAGATCCTCTTTTGCCATGAAAATTGTTTGAAAAACACTTGACTGATGTAGTATTAAAGTTTTTTCAAATTCAATTTCCAGCTCTTCCTTCTATAGAGCCAATGTTAAATCCCTATGGGAATTTGCATGTAAATTTCGATTCAAAAGGGGGGACTCCCTTTGGAACTTTTTAAATATTTAAAAAAAAAATTTCCAATTATGAAATTTTGTATTTATATATTATGTATAAAATATCTAAATATGAGATTAAAATTTTGAAAAATAACTAGTTTATTTCAAGCAGTCAACATTTAAAACACTAGTTTGGAACTAAGATGCTATGGGAAACTAAATATATCTCGACACAAAAAAACCTTGTGAGCTGTGCGAGCAGCCATACCAGAATTTTTTAATTCTTTATAATTTTACTGTAATTTAATTTCTGTTCTGTTTTTTAGGCTTGCCACCTGAAGAAGGGGGTGCGGTCCCCGTCCTTCCTGAAGAAATCCTGGCCACTCTTTATCAACCGTGTCAGGAAGATTGGCCTGAGGGCAGAGATGCCACTTGCATTAGAATTCTTTCTGGACTTGAACAGGTAAAATGTTTTTATTTTTTTTTACATCCTTAATTTTACATTTATTATAAATGTATTTTTCACTTTCAGCTCATGAGCATCTCAGTAGCGGAGCCATTCAATGCACCTGTTGATCTTAGTTTATACCCGAGTTATGCTCAAGTTGTAGAATATCCAATAGATCTCTCGACAATTAAAGGTCGTTTTGAAAATCGATTTTATCGGCGAGTAACATCTGCTCAATTCGATGTTCGTTATATTGCAACAAATGCAGAGAAATTTAACGAATCTGGCAGTCAAATTGTAAAACAAGCGAGAATTGTTACTGAACTCTGCTTGAAAATTATTAAGTAATTTTTCATTTTTTTTAATATAAATAAATTAGACATCTAATTTTTTTTTTTTTTTTTTATTAATAGAGAATCTCAAGTTTTTGATATCCCTGCTGCGTATCATCAAATTTTGTCGGGTTATCGTTCTTCATCAGAATCGGATCTTGAAGATGAGGATGAACAATCTGAGGTAGACGTTGTTTCTGTAAATAGTCGTCCAAGACGGAATGGTGTTCCTTTACGAAGACAACCATTCCGAAGAAGAACCCCTCGCTTTTCTCGTGCTACCTCAACTAACTCTACCCAATCAGAACGGCCTTTTGATTGGCGAGCCGAATCTCTACACATTATTGAAACATTAGTTGCTTGCGAAGATTCTATGCCCTTTCGGTATTTATTTTGTTATCTATTTATATTTATTCATTTTTTTTAATTCTCTAAAAAAAAAATTATTCTTAGGGAACCTGTTGATCCAATTGATCATCCGGATTATCATCTTCAAATTGAAACTCCTATGGATTTGCGTTCAGTGAAAGAAGATCTCCTTGGTGGAAATTACAATGGTCCTCAAGAATTTTGCAAAGATATGAGACTTATATTTGTCAATAGTAAAAATTATAATACTAACAAACGATCAAGGGTATATTAAAAAAAATATATATATTTTTCTTGTTATATTGAAAAAGATTATACGTTTATATATAATTTATTTTTAGATATATTCTATGACAATCCGATTGTCCGCGATGTTCGAAGAATTAATGAAAGGATTAATGAAACGATGGAAAATGCAGCAACAACTTGGAACAATCGTCAATAACAATAGATCAAGTCGAAGCCGACGACATATTAATGTTCGAAACACAACCACTCGTTCTCTCACGTTAAGGAGTTCTACGCCTGGGGATATTGCAGGACCTTCAACCTCTACCTCTTCTAGTTTACGTTTAAGACATGCAGTTCCGGGGCCATCAACATCTCATATGGATTGGTCATCCAATCATTCTCGAATGATAGATGACGAAAGCGATTCACCCTACGAAAATCCAAATTCGAAACCAATAGGTAAGAATATCCACAGATGAGATCTATTTAAGTACATAGTATCTTATGTTTATACGATATTTTGGCAAGATTTGTATAGTTAAGGCAGACTTTCACAAACTAAGGGGAGCCGCGTCCAAGCGTACGGTGGCTGTTCTTTTGGGGCGCCGCGAAAATTTTCCTATACAAAATATATTAAAAATATTATTACTTAATAATATGTTATTCGGGCCAACGTTAATTTGACCAGCATATTATGTTTATTAAATAACTTAAAATGAACAAGATCTTGTCCAAATATAGTTGGTAGAACTAGACCGGGTCGTAGTCAAAAAAGTTTGGGAAACGCTGATTTAGACTATTTCACCACCAGTAGGCTACCAGGCTTTCCAAAAATTTACATTTAAATAATTTATCTGTTATACATTGGCATAACTTCCTTGTCATGAGGGGATTGAGTTACATCCCCTCCTCAGGAAACGTGGAGTTAAGACCAAACATTATATTGCTCCCCAGCGACGAAATGGATACAATTCAAAAACTGGATTTTTTAATTACTGTATATTTTGGAATCGGAGCTAGAAAATTGCTTAGCAGAACTGACACATGTTAAATTTCCTCTAGGTGGAATAAAACAATCATACAAATTTATGAGTTTAAATTTTGTTCTTTCAGAAAAATAATAAGACTTATGAAGTAAATTTTATTTAAATCAAATCCCTCTCAGCTGATGTTTCAGTTCTATCAGTTCTAGGCTATCTTCAGAGGTGGCTGGCAATAACCACAGCGACAAAAATGACCATCTCCTCGGTGTTGTCGCTGTTAAAATTAAACAGTGTTTCTGTGATATTTGCCAGCCAGTTCTGAAGTTGGCCAAGAACTGAGGCGAGTCAGTCGTGAAGTCGCGTTAATTTAAATAAAATAAAATTGCTTGCAAAACCCTTGTTATTTCTTCAGACTCCATCACCATAAAATAAATTATTTTTGATTTTCCCGTTAGGAAATATAAGATATCAAATTAAATATTACTCATATAAACGTTTCGGAAAAAGGAAACTAATTCACTTCTTTTATACTGTGATTTCATACTGTACTATTAATCGTTTCTGCCAATTACTCGAATTCATACTAACTTTCATTGATTATTTCCGTTTCTGCATAAACCTTCTCTATCCGACATAAAATTTATAGAGCTATCATAATTTCTCACCATTCCTGAAATGATCGATGAATGGTAATCTGAATATCGCTATTGAAACAGAAACGGCACTTGCTTTATTCGTGATAGTTTCATTCATATAGATTTAAAAATATTAAGAAATATAGGTTATTATTGATGTAATTATTTTCTTAAAGGTCTAACCAACGGCCATAAGGATGCCAGCGATGATTCATCATCATCTACCTCATCATTCTTCTTCTTCTTCATCAGATTCTGAATCTTCTCCATCAAGTTTAAACCGTGATCATGGCAATTCTGTTTCGAATAAGAAACGTTCCCGAATCTCAGATTCAGATGATTCTCCTTATTCGCCAACAGCATCAAGAAGAAGGCCTCCGAACAAAAGGTCCAGGCCTTCCGCAAATGAATCTGCTTCTAGAATAAGACGACCACAACCTAGGGCGGCGTCTCATCGTCGATATCTACTATCTAATCAGGTACGCTTGTTTTTTTTTTTTTTTTTTTTTAATGTCAAACAAATTCCAAAACTTAATATCTCATACCTTGGATCACCTACTCAATATTTGTGTAATATAAATTCAATCTTTTCAATTCAATTTTTTTAGAAGTTTCAGAGAAATGAGTTAAGGGGCTTCAGGAGAGCACATTGGAGCTTTACTTTAAATCAAACTACTGAACTAAAAGTATTTTTATGCTGTTTTTTTTTTAATGATTTAAATTCGTGAGCATTTTACATAATAGAATGGTTTTTTTTTAATTCCTATTAATTAAAAAATATTTTTTTTTATATTTATAGAAAATGCAAAAAAAAAAACTCTATAATAAAAATAAGTTAGTAGTATTTTTTTTAAATCTAAAAAGGTAAAAATCATTAATATCCAACCTATAATAATTAAATAAACTGCTGACCAAGTTAAAAATAAATTTCGTATTTATTTAAAAATTAATGGCCAAATAGTTTAACATTCTTGCAAAAGATGGTAGGCTAGTCTAGCGGCCGGCATTATCAGATCACTTATAAGCTTATATTTATATATTTTTATTATGCTGTTATAAATAATATAAAAATATAGTATAATATATACTAATATTTATAAACTATTCATTATTAAAAGATAAACGAAAATCATACAAATACATGAGATTAAATATAGCCCTACTAGCCAAACGTCGCGGGTTCGGACCCAGGCAGTCCGAAGATTTTATTTAAGCCATTTGGATACCAGATGGCTTAAATAGAAATGCCTGAACCCCAAATACATATATAAATTACAACGGTTATCGTATAAAGTCTTAAATGGCAGAGTTGCCGAAAAGACTGTGTGAATGTGTGTGTGAGTGTGAGTGTGAATGAGAAAAAAGTGTGAATGTTTTTTTTTTTTCCTGCCCTACTATCCTGCCATCTGTTGGCATATTTTCGTAATAGTTGGGATTTTCGGCTAAATTTTTAAGATCCCTAACACCACCGGCAAAATCATTCGAACAACTTGTCTCCTGAAGCGCCTTAATCAACAAAAAATACATTTATAAATATATTAAAATTTATATATAAAAATAATTTAATTCTTCTTTATCAGATAATTTTGGTTCAAGGTATTCTGAGATATAAGAAAAGTAAATTTTAATTATAAAGATATTCCCATCAAAAAAAAAAATCCAATTGATCATTAATGCTATTTTTTAATAAAATAATATTTTTAGTTAATTATAATTTTGATTTAAATTTTTTTACTAGAATAGATTTGTAAATGGGAAAAATTCAGATTTCTCGTCCTTTTATAAATTTTTATGAAATTTAATTAAACATTTTTCCTTACAGGATAGTGAAGATGATTCTATAGTTCGTCGAACGCGCAGTTCAAGAAATAGACAAAATAATGACGATGAAGATGAAGATGATAACAAAGAGGATGATGAAATACAAACAAAACGTCCACTTAGAAATCGAAAAATAGATAAAGAAGAAGCAAACAATTCACGTACAACTCGCAATAATCGAAATTCATCTGTTCCTCCTGAAGAGGAAGAAGACGATGATGATGATGATGATGATGATGATGAGGGGGATGACGATGATGGCGATGAGGAATATCAAGTACGAACAAAACGGCGACCAATGAGAAATGCTAGACAGAAGTCACGATTACCAAGCGATCACGACGATGATGAAAATGAAGAGGATGATGATGATGATGACGACGACGATGATGAAGAATTTAAATTACAACCTCCACGCCGTCCTCAGAGGAATATCAAGCCTCGTGCACGATATATGTTTGAGGAGGATGAAACACAAACAGACGTTTATGATACCCGAAATAGTCGAAGACGTAATTTAAAACAACAATCAAGTGAAGAGGAAGAATCACAAGAAGAAGAGAAAGAAGAAGAAGAAGAACAAGAACAAGAAGAAGAACGGAGGATATTGAGAACACCAAGGCAACGGCCACAACCTGAAAGTGAATCAGATGAGGAAGACGATGAGGAAGAAAATTATCAAAATAAAAAAACAAAACGAACAAACTCTAGGCTATTAACGGATGATGAAGACTCCCGGACGCTTGAAGGAAGTAATGTAATTAGACAAAATGGTGGCCCTAAAATTAGCATTAGCGCTAGAGGCAGGGTACGTAAACATGTACAAATGCAAGATTTTGCCTCCGATATATCAGAAGGAGAAAGCGAAAATCCAAATGCAACGAGTTCAGGACGAGGTCTTAGGCCTCGAAAGTCAAATCCTCTAGATGACTCGTCAGAAGATAGCGATCTCCCACCGACCATAACGATCAGTAGTCGGGGTCGGGTAAGAAAACTCACTGCCAGGGCTAGAGCCCTTTTAAAAGACTGATGGCTGTGTAGTCGGCCATTTTACTCACTTCTTCGTTAAAGAGTTCGGAAAACTGTTGGATTGGCTTTTAGACATGTTTTGTATTTATCTCCATATAATGGTTTTAGAAGGAAGAACTTAGAAGTGGGGCACTAGCATGTTATATATTTATTTGTTAAATAACATCAAATGGCTGACTTCTTCGTGATATCAAATTTACCAAAAAAAAAAAAAAAAAAAGAAAAAAATAAATTGTATAATAATAAGAAAAAAAAATTAAAAAAAAAAAAAAAAACTAAAATAACAAAAAATGGAAAAATTCAACTCATAGTGTCTTAAAAAATTGTTTCAACAATAGTTCAATGAGAACGTCTACAAAGAATAAGTAAAGTATTTTTTCAAAAAGTATAGCCATTTTCTATATAAAAAAAAAAAAAAAAACCTCTTAAAAATAAAGAACAAGATTTATCCATTCACATACATTGACCTATAAAAAAATTAATCAGATAGTTCAATTTATTGCAAATAATTTTTTCTAAAATTAATTAAAAAATGTAATAAATTGTTTTTATTATATTATATTGAAAAAAATATATATTTTTTTAATCATGTGTTTTAACCATTATCCTTTTTACACTTTACCTTTGGTCCCAGAATATTGTTTAAGAAATTTTTGAGGAGGCCGAATAGCATTGGTACAAAAGATTTTATCTAAGCCTGATTGTTAGAATATTAAACCTGGCTAGAGGCAAGTGATAGCAAACCGAGGATCAGAAAGTCGAAGGTGACAAAAATTACAATTTTAAATAAATTTTTAATAAAGTCGAACCCCTAAATGGCCTCAGCTCTAAATTGGTAGAAACTGTCTAAAATAATTCAGAAATTAAAGGAGATATGGAAGCAGAGGCAGCCAAAAATAAAAATCTCTCTGAATGCTTAACCAATCAGCCGGAGACGTTTCGGTCTATTTATTATAAACCATCTTCAGTCCATTAATTGGTATATTTATGCTCAGAGTTAGTCAGATAAACATACATTATTGTAAAATAGAAAACTATTATATATAAAGATAATGACATTTGGGCGTAAATGAATATGATGGTTACTTGTGCGAGTTTCAAATATATCTATACCTTTTCAAGTTCAAATTGGGACGAAACAAAATCAAATTGGGAATAAACAATTTCAAATTGAACTAAACAAAATCAAATTGGGAATAAACAAAATCAAATTGAGAATAAACAATTTCAAATTGGACTAAACAAAATCAAATTGGGAATAAACAAAATCAAATTGGAACCAAACAAAATCAAATTGGGAATTAACATTTTTACATTTATTTTTAATTACCCTTTTCGGAAATCAGGGGCGTTTAACCAGCTTGTTTCTCGGGGCAACCTATCCAAGATCAGGGCCGGCGCAAGCTATTCTGCCGCCCTAGGCAAGATATTTTTTTGCGCCCCCCCCCCCCAAAAAAAAACTTTAACAATTTAATTTGCCGCCCCCTCCTTAAAATTTTCCCTGATCTCAAATTTTTTTTTTTTTTTTCGCGGAACCAAAATTTTTTCCCGTCCGAAAAAATACCTTTGTTTTTAGAGACGCAAAATTTTTGCCGCCCGCGGAACCAAATTTTTTTTCGGGTGCCGCTTGCAGAACCAACATTTTTTTTTCCCTTTTTGCCGCCCTCTCCAGGTTGCCGCCCTAGGCGGCCGCCTAGTTTGCCTAGTGGACGCGCCGCCACTGTTCAAGATTAAGAGGTGCTCTTACCATTGCTTAACTCCCTTGGCAGCCTTCCCCTCCCCCCTTAAATTTAATTTAAAGTTAAAAAAGATCTTGCTTTGCTTCTCTTTATTATATAATTATAATGATAAATTTTTAAGGGGAATAACCTGGTTTTTAAGAGTCCCTGGTGTTGTGTGTTCTTTGCTATCTCATTGAACATTCAAAGAGAATATATGTATGTTTATTTACTTTAGTATTATTGTTGTTAAAAATTGTTAAGCCCTCGGGGCTTGGTGTAGAGGTTAAGTGCTAACCTCGTTTACCAAACGTCGCGGGTTCGGACCCCACGCAGTCCGATGATTTTATTTAAGCCATTTGGATACCAGATGGCTTAAATAAGAATGCCTGGGCCCCATATATGTATATTAATTCAATAACGGTTATCGTAAATGTCTTATATGGCCTGAGTTGCCGAAAAGACTGTGTGAATGTATGTGTGAGTGTGAGTGTGAATGTTTAAAAAAAAAAAAAAAAATTGTTAATTTTTCCCCCAAATTTTCTCCAAGAAAATTAAGTCTTTTTATTTCAACCCTTCACCTTATTAATCTCCTCTCGCTTAAATAAGAATGCGAAATCTCCCACCCTGGAAATCAAACCCAGGATCTCCAGCATTTCCGAGGCATCGGTGTGCTTTGCACCAGGCCACCTGGCCCTCAATAAACACCAAACATTTCTCACATCCCCTATAATTGCAAGTCTCCGAGGGTCATGGGACGTTTGACCCATTAACAAATAAATATACTCACAAATTTGTTAAATAAATATATATTTATGTCTATCAAGACCGAATCGAGCCATCGGGCCGTGGTGTACTAACGGTTATCGTCAATGTCTTAAATGGCCTGAGTTGCCGAAAAGACTGTGTGTATGTGTGTATGAATGTGAAAAAAGTGTGAGTGTTAAAAAAAAGTCCGAATTGAGGTATCGTTAAATTTTAATATTTTATTTAAAAATTTTTATCTCAAAAATTATTTAATTTTCATTTTTATTTAAGATATGTTTCAACTTTAAATTTAAAATTGTAAATTCTCAATTTGATTATGTTTAATCCCATTTTGATTTTGTTTAATCCCAATTTGATATTGTTTGGTCCCAATTTGATTTTGTTTGGTCTCATTTTGATTTTGTTTAATCCCAATTTGATATTGTTTGGTCCCAATTTGACTTTGTTTATTCCCAATTTGATTTTGTTTCGTCCCAATTTGAACTTGAAAAGGTATAGACTGGCGTCATTTCAACTTTTTCTTGGGTGAAAGATACAAATTTGGCCAAGGATTTAATTTAATTAATTGTTAAATTTTGTACAGTTCATATACTCGTTGATATATTTTTTGAAATATTTTATTTAGAATAATATTTTATTTTATAAAAATCAGAGCCCTTGGCATTAGCCCCCCCCCCAAATGACACCACTGATTTTAGACACAGTATACAAAATCATCTTAGTTTTTAAAATAACACACTCTAATGATGTAAAAATATTTTGGGTATTCCAGTTGATGGTGATTGTCCAAAAATTGTTAAGAATTTATTTAAAAAGAGGAAAACTTTCAATTAATGAGTTCTGTATAACCCCCCCCCCCCCCTTTATTGTATATCTTATATCTTTATATATATATAATTCTTCTGTACGTGTGTACGACTGAGGCTGGTCGTCCACTGGACGCTACCGCTACAAGCGCGACAACAAGAGACGCGACAACACGCGACAAGGGTCGTCCACTGCACGCTACTTCGCGCTACATTTGACATAAAATTTCATATACATTTCTAACCAATAAATAAAACAAATCCATATAATTTTAATAAATAATTAAATTGAAATATAAAACCAAGATAAAAATGTCCTAATTTATATTTATTTTCGCTAAATTTTCAAATAATCTTATTTTAAAATTCTTTATATTCTGGGATGAAGGTTATTTTAAATAGACCTCGAAGAGCCGCAGTTACTTCACCAAATCACTCAATGTGAAAAAAACAAAAATGTATAATTTTATCAATTTAATATATATATACAGTATATCAGAAAAAATTGTAATGTCGACTATAAAAGAATAAGTAAGTGTTGAATATAAAATAAATTACACATACTCTATGTTTATCTTTAAAGGTCCTGACGGTGATGAAAAATCGAAACTGATATTTGCAAAGCAGTCGATTCTTGAAACAGTTAATAAAAAATTTAAAAAATTTATGAAAATTCATTTAATTACACACTCACCGAACAAACAGTGATTGATGAAGTAACTACGGCTCTTTGATGTCTATTTAATCTTATTTTGTCCCACAAATTAAATATCGACATTTTGGTCTTTGTTTTATTCAATTCCATCAATTTTATTAAGAAAAAACAAAGTGTTGCGGTTTTTTTTTGCCGGTGAGAGTATTTTAGGTTAGAAAAACAAAGGGTTAGACGCTACAACGCGCTACAGATCCCATTTTTTTGGGATCTGTAGCGCCTTGTCGCTCGAAGCGCGTTGTAGCGTGTTGTCGCGCGCTTGCAGTGGACGAGCTTCAATTGATTCACACACATTGGGATCTGTAGCGTGTTGTAGCGCTTGTAGCGGTAGCGCGTTGTCGCGTCCAGTGGACGACCAGGCTGAACCTATTTTGATGAAATTTTTTGTGTATGTTTGTGAGAGTCCCGGACAGGTTATGTTTCACAAATAACAATAAGTTAATGAGTAATTAACCGTTAAAATAAGAACAAAATAAAAATTAGGAGAAATAGTTGCCATGGTAATAAAATATAAATATTTTCCTAAGTTTACGATTTTTTATTTATTTACATTTTGAATTCTAAAATATCGGCGTCAATTTTTTGTCTGTGTACCGGGAGAGTCCCGGAAAGGATATTATTCACAAAAAATCTTAAGTTCATGAATAATTAACCGGTAAAATAAACTCTATATATAAAAATGAAAAGGGAACGGGATATAATCCTAATACGTTTTTTAATTTTATTTATTTTAATAAATTTGTATTAAAAAATTAATCTATTTAACAGGAGAATAGAATATAATAAGAGTGTGTCCCAAGTGGCTTGGCGCCAAAAGTTAGTAACACTCCTATTTGTTTCTAATCTCCTGGTAGATTCGTGTTGTTTTCTAATATATTTTCTATTTGAAAATCTTTACAATAGAATAAATAAAATTAAAAATTACTGATTTGTGCTGCACTCTTGCGGAGGCTTTAAAAATTATAGTTATAATTCTAACTTTTTCTACAAGAGTGCAGCACAAATCAGCATTCTGTATTCAAGGCGGATTTAGGCATTTACTGCCCCTATGCAGTGGGCTCTTCCCAAGGGCGGATACAAGGGTGGGGGGGTTAAAGGGGGTAATTACTCTCTCCGAGATTTAAAAAAAAAAAACTTTTTTCGACAAAAAAATTTATTTTTAATGTAACATTTTAAAAATTTGATTTGTATTTATATTCTAGCAAACAAGTATAAAATGCGCCTTTAAATTACTGAAATTAAGAAAAAATTGTGTGCTGTGTGACCAGTCCCACCAAATTACCCCCCCCCCCGAGAAACACCTCTGGATCCGCCCTTGGCTCTTCCCCCGTTCAACCACCCCAACCCTGAGAAACACTCTAACACGCCGGTGGAAATCTCATTACTTTATCTTTTCAACATTAAATACTTTTCAGTTAGAGGGTTTGTATTAAATTTATTACAAGGGTATGAAGCGCCTGTGGCACAGATCAAACATATGGCGCCTGTGGCAAGTGTCTAACCTCCCCCCCCCCCCCCCATAAAGGTGGATTGTGGATTCACACTGGGTCCTGACTTGACTTGAGTTGAGTCCGGTGGCGAACCCAACCTATGTATTCCTATGGAGGTGCATTGATAAGATTAATAATATAAAGAGGATGTAGCCAATAAATAAAAAGCATCTATTTTGTTAACACTCTTTATTTAGGAATTAGGATATTGGTGCATTGATGATATGATTTTAAAAAAAAAAGTGCAGGAGGTGGATTTGAACTCGCGAAGTTTGGTTACGTGAGAATGGAAAAAAATATAGAATTGGACGAATTAACCACTTGACCCACGCTTTGATTTAATGATTTGGGAAAATATAAGCCATATAAGAAACATGAAATAAAAGATTTATTAAAAAAGTTTTAATACTCCACATATGATATATCATTTTTCATTACTTTTTATGGGGATTAATAATTTATAATTAAAATTTCACTAGAATGGATAGTTTTCAAATAATTCAAGGAGCAAACGTCAGATAGTTTATGCCTTAATGTAATTAAACAAAAAACTCTATCTAACATATGATACATGTCATTAATTCTTGAATTCCCCCTGATTCCAGAGAACTAAAGCCCTTTTAATTATTTGATCTAATTTGGGAGTTATTGGCGATCAAAGTTAAGCTTATTTTCGGCCTTAATGACATCACCAGACACTCAATTCTATATTTTCGAAAATAAATATTTATCATTGTCTGATTAAAACCAAATTTTTACCAGAGATTTATAATTAAAAAATGAGTTTTTTTCTAAAGTTTCATTGAGATTGGTAAAGAAATAAATAAAATATTGACTATTTTGTAAATTGAGTTTTAGAATTTGGATCTCAGATTCAAGCCTAGACCCGGTTCACAGAGCGCTCTCTTTACCCAACCGGGATTCCGAATTCTAAAACTCAATTTACAAAATAGTCAATATTTAATTTATTTCTTTACCAATCTCAATGAAACTTTAGAAAAAAACTCATTTTTTAATTATAAATCTCTGGTAAAAATTTCGTTTTAATCAGACAATGATAAATATTTATTTTCGAAAATATAGAATTGTGTGTCTGGTGATGTCATTAAGGTGGAAAATAAGCTTAACTTTGATCGCCAAAAACTCCCAAATTAGATCAAATAATTAAAAGGGCTTTAGTTCTCTGGAATCAGGGGGAATTCAAGAATTAATGACATGTATCATATGTTAGATAGAGTTTTTTGTTTAATTACATTAAGGCATAAACTATCTGACGTTTGCTCATTGAATTATTTGAAAACTATCCATTCTAGTGAAATTTTAATTATAAATTATTAATCCCCATAAAAAGTAATGAAAAATGATATATCATATGTGGAGTATTAAAACTTTTTTAATAAATCTTTTATTTCATGTTTCTTATATGGCTTATATTTTCCTAAATCATTAAATCAAAGTGTGGCTCAAGTGGTTAATTCGTCTGCATTCTATATTTTTTTCCATTCTCACGTAACCAAACTTCGCGAGTTCAAATCCACCTCCTGCACTTTTTTTTTTATTCTTAACTGTTTTTTACCCTCCCTCCAAGTTGTGAGCTGCACGAGGTTTTTATTTACCACCAATATAATCATTGAGGGGCTACGGGAGAGGGGGGCTGATAAAATTGTCGGAGGCCATTTCCCCTCTCCCCCGTAGCACCTCACTGATTAAAATGTTGATAAATAAAACCGCGTGCAGCTCACAACTAAGTCGGTCCCCTTTGTTTTGCGCCCCCAGCCCAGTTGCGCCCGTGGCGGGCGCCTGTTTTGCCACGCCCTCGTTTCGACCCTGCAAATAAGCAGTTTTTTCACAAATTTCCGCGACCTTTGGCATCAGAAGCTAATTATCTATCCCTGGTCCATAGATCAAGAAAGTTACGGCACCAGTTTATTCCCAATGGGAAGGGGAGGCAAAAGTGGGGCAAATTTACCAACGGGTCGGGGGGGGGGCGGACAATACATATACCCTAGTATATATAGGATATAGGCCGACAGAGGAACAAAAGAAATCGGTGGGAGGCAGTTGTTGGGGGGGGGGGGCGATTCCCCCCTCCTATAGTCCCGTCACTGGGTCAAAGGCCGGTAACCCATTGAGAGGAGATGAAATTATATTTTCTAAACCCCCTTTCGTTCTTTTTAAAAATTCCGCACCGATTCGCTTTTCTAGTTAAATTACATCCCGATAGAGTGCAGAAAATCTAATGCTTATTTTATTTATTCAATTATTTCACAAACTAGTAGATACAGTTATATCTAATACGTATATAAAAAATTTTCTCTATAAAAAAGAACAATTAAAATCATTCTGGATAGTTATGAATTCACCTAATATACAGGATAAAGCTTTTGTTAATGAATTACAACAATTTATAGAGACAGAAACTCAAAAACAACGCTTTCAAGTGAGTGGACATGTTTTTCTAATAAATATTTTAATATATTCACACAATTGATTTATTAATGAATATTGACAATTTAATGTTATATAATCGTCGTGTTTTACAGGTACACGTTTATGAGTTGACTGATCAATGTTGGGATGTGTGCATTGGAAAACCATCAGCTAGATTAGATGCAAAAACCGAGAATTGTTTGACTAATTGCGTTGAACGATTTTTGGATGCATCGAATTATATTGTCAATCGTTTAGAAAAAACATCCTCAATGCTCTCAACTGGTCTTAACGATAATATTGAATTTCAATAAATATCCTTAAAAGTTTATCATCATGTTTTCAAGGTAGATTAAAATTTTTTTAATATTATTAAAATTAATGAACAAGTGTATTCAAAAGATTTAGTCAAAAAAAACAATTTTCTTGTATTTTTTGTTATCGGCTATATATATACAATTATCACTATAATATAAGATTTTTAGCCATCCGCTTGTTAGAAATTTAATATCACTTTTTAATTTCATCACATTTAAATAAAAAATTATGACAATCAATTTTCTTTCACTGCATCACGTTTTTGACGTATGGTATTTGTAGAAATCGAAAATCATGTTAGGGATGATGCAATATCTGGAGGATTCATCAGGAACAATCACATAGATAAAAGCAAAAAAATTTTGTGTATATAATGTGATAAAAAATTATTTTGCTACTGGGCCCAAGCCAGAAGAACTTCGACGATAGGAACCTCAAAGATCTATCCTTTTCTCTTTATTAATTATTTGAACCAGAAAACATATAAACTTGAATATCTCGCAATAGATGGACATATCGAATTAGCCTATATATATATATATAATAATCAGTAGTTAAGATCAAGGCAGCCGAAAGCAAATAGAGAAATAATATATTTCTCTTCTACTTTATTTCATACACTTGCCGACGTTTCAGGCGATATTCCGGCCTTCACCAGGACATGTGCTATGTTTGCCCCGAGCTTAGAGAGGCTCTTGGCAATTCCTGACATATTGTTGTTGCGAACATTCGTCTAATGTCATGACTTTTGGTTCAATAGTGATAATGATCATCAATGTGCTATATTTGCCTCGAACTGCCAAGAGCCAAACATACCTCATGTGCTGATGAAGGCCGGATTATTGAGCGGAAACGTCGACAAGTGTATGAATTAAAGTAGAAGAGTAATATATTTTATCTTTATTTGCTTTCGGCTTCATCTCCTCACTACTTATTATACGTTCGGCCACTGCTTCTGATATATATATATATATATATAATCATTTACAATTCCTACTAAATATTAAATAAAATAATGAAGAAAAAATCAAGTCGATCTAAATACAAGTAGGCGCTATTAGAATGGGTCGAAACTCATTTAAGAAAAAATGTAAAAAATCTGTATGCCAGTATAAAATAATCTTTATTATTCATTTAATAACATTTTATTAGTAATGTCTTTCTAATGAAACGAGAGAGTATAATTCAAAAATTAGTTACTTTTCAGTGTAACCCTAACCTGTCAAACCTCGGTAATTTTCGAAGATAAGAGACAAATTTAAGAAGTTTAGCAGCTCCCTCAGTTCAATCTCTTAAGAATATTTCTTCAATGGAATTGAAAGGAGAAAAAAAAGAATATTATTATCATATAGGAATGGAATCATTAATAAAGTGGATTTTGTAATAATGTCAATAAATAATAAAAATAATTATTATATCATCTTTTATCTTTATTTCTACAAGGGTCATTTTAAATTATTTTTAATATAAGAGAGGGAGCTGGAGATGATCTCCTGACTTCCAGATCCCTCTCTTATTCTATTCTAGAAATATTAATTATTATTTAGGAGCAAAAATGAGCACTGAACTCAAAATCCAGATCTGTCCGAATCATCATTTATTTATATACACCTTACTAAATCACAAAATATCTAAAGTCCAAACCACACGTTATTCATCATGAAGTGGTGAAGCAACTTCTCTAGACTTTTTTTTTTTTTTTTTTTTTTTTTTTTTTTAAGGTCTTTTTCGGCATCTAAGGCCATTTAGACCCCATCCCTATTTATTTCAAATGATTTGTAGTCAAATCAAATGAAATAAATTTTCTCGCTGGGATGGGAAGCGAACCCGGGACTCCGGTGCGAGAAGCTAATGTCTTCTCACTGAGCCACGGCTCCCGGGCTTTCTCTAGACTTGAAACCATTTATTTGAGAACGTTGCATCCCTGACTAAATAGTTGAAATTTGTGGGAACCATTAGATATTGTGCTTTGAAAAAAGTGATTAAATAAATAAACGAAAGATTTTTTTTTTTGATATTTCGGCTTTCACAGTTGTTATCGTTAGTAAATGACTTGTTCTTTCGGTTTAACTGTGTGTGGCGTTGGTTTTTGAGGTTGTGCCAACAATCATTTCGACTTAACGGAGAACTTTATGTTCATATAAATCAAATCGCGGATGCCTCCTGGAACATATAAATGTGGGTGGTCCTTATTTTTCAAGTTGCATTCTTGCAGTTACTTCTCAAATTGTTCCTTTATATAAAAAATCTGGTGTGACTGGTAGCACAGCACACAACTTTCTCTTACCTTCGGTAATCGAAAGTTGTGTTCTGTGCTTGTCACACCAGATTTTTTGTGTCGACATGTGTTGAGTTTCCGACAGAATCGTACATTCGATTTTCAAGATGTAAAATTAATAAGTATGGGAAAATATTTATATTTTGTTACCATGGCAACCATTTCTCCTATCTTTTCTATGGAGTACAAGAGTAAAGTGGTCTACAGAATATTTCAATGACAAAATGAGAATATACATTTTATTGAGAATCTAAAAAATAATTGATTTTTGAATTATAAAAAAAATCGTTGGAGCGAATTTAGAGAAAATCGAAAAAAACTGAAAAAGTACACCAGTAAAGTACTAGTACTCTTTGGCTGATTTTGTTCAAAAGCTTCGTTCACGTCCCAGGGGGTGCCTAACTTAAATATAAAATTTCAACCTCCTAGCTCTTTCCGTTCTTGAGATATTTTGTTCACACACACACACACAGACAGACAGACAGACCATGTCGCGAAAACCACTTTTTTGGATTCAGGGGACCTCAAAACGTAAATATCCATCAAAATCTTGACATCGAATTTTTGACACGAATCCAATACTTTCTCTCTCTATATATTAACATATATATAGAGGTAAGAGAAAATAATTCCTGCAAAATGAGAAAAAAAAAACTGTGAAAAAGAAAGAACACGCTTAAAGATTAAAAAACAATTCCATGGGAATTTTAAAATAGTTATTAATTTTCATTCATATTAATCATTTGAATAAGATATTAATATTCAATGAATACCTCAATTCTGATTTGACTAAACACTAAACTACTCACATAATTGTTAAATATAATTTTAATATAAACGAACTGAAAAATATGATTGACAAATAATTAGGAAATGAAATGAATAAGAAATATGAACAGATTGATGCTGAGGAACGTTGACAGATGAAACAATTTAATCCATCTCTCTCTTTAGAATCAAAATTCAAGACGCATGTCTTTATTCTATCCTAATTAGTCCACGGGATATTATTTAAACCTCTAGCACAAGAGACGGATCCTCTGCCACTGTGCTATATAAATTTTGAAAATTCTCAAAGTTCACAGGCGATGGGCATCAGTTCCTGTTTTAAAATATTTTGCAGACACTATTTTTAAATGCAAAAGTAAGATCTACGGGTAGCTGCTATTAAATTTCTAAAAAAAAAAATTTGAAAACATGACATTGATGAAATTCCTCTTCGAATCAACGATATTCTTTTATCAATACCACTTATTTAGACTTTTGTAAATTCGAAATATTAAACAAGTAAATCAAATACGAAAAAAGAGAAAAGTGTCCTGCATTTCGGCACACTGATTATTAATAAATTTCAACTTTATATTAATTTAACTTTTTCATGTGTTTTTTTTTCTTTTACTAGAATGAAAAATTTCTTATACCGACATAAGACAAAGTTCCTCGTTAGTGGAGTTCTTATCGGGGGAACAGTTTTAATCTCACGATATGCCCAAAGAAAATTAACTGAATTAAGAGAACGAGAAGCAAAAGAATTTATAGAACGAACACGTCGACGACATCAATTTGAAAATACAGAGGAGACATGCAATAGAACTATTGTGGGCCTTTGGCCATCTATTGAAAAACAAGTAAGTATTAAATTATTGTAAGTTATCTTGTTTAAAGAATGATTTTAACTTTTTTCGAAAATAGTTTGTTCACTAGTAAATATTCCATTCCATAAACTACACTTTCATTTGACTTTTCAGATCACTACTCTTCTTGACACATCTAATCTAGTAAAAACACTTCGAGAAGGATCAGAATCCAAAGTAGTTCTATGGGAAGAATTAAAAATCATGACTTTCTCACAGGTAATAAAAATCTCAAAATATTTTTTCCACATTTTTATTAAGATAAGTGGGCGCTTGATAAAAGATAATAATAAAAGTATGAAGATTAATGAGAAATGAAAATGCTGGAGGTATTTTCAGGCCAAATTTTCATTTCTCATTCATCTATCTGCGCCAGGCTTTGCCAATCATCAAAAGTATGAAGTAAATATTCATAGTATATCTGTAATCTATTTTTTAATTTTAACAATTTCAGATAACAGCATTAACCTATGCTAATGCGATGATGGCAACTTTATTACGAATTCAATTGAATCTCATCGGTGGTTCTCTTTATCACGAGAATACCAAAAATAAAAATTCAACATCAGCTTCAAGTTCGAATGAAGCAACTCAAGATGGTCTACAACATGCTTATCTCTCACATTGTAGATATTTCATTGATATCGGTGAGTATAAATATTTAATATAAACAATAGATCAAAGGACAGGCAAACGAATAATTAGGCTCCATGAAATAAAACTCTCTGTTTAGGAAACAGTTTCGGATTTAATTACATAATGCCATCTTGACTCCAATTATTGAGCTGAAAGCCTTTAAAAAATAAAATATACATTAGGGTGGCGCAAAAAACTAATTTTTTTTCAGAGTCTCGGATGATAGTTTATCATGTTTTAAAAGACCAAAGATGAGCTCAAAAAAATTTTTTTTTAATTTTTTAAAGGTTGCTCTAACGTCAAAAATGGATTTCTTTTTTTTTTTTTCAATTTTTTTGGTAGAATTTTATTGACGAAAAAAATACGTTTTTTCTCAAATTTTTCAAGGTCTCTCAAAATTTTTTTTTAATTTGCTAGTGCATTGCTCTCGATGTTTTTGAGCGACCTTTAAATATTCATATTAAATTTTTTTTCTTTTAATTAGTAAGATATTTTAGAAAGTATAATCAATCATACTGTTACTTTAATTTACAAAATAGCAAGTTATTAAAAAATTATATTTTCAGTATTCTTTTTGATTTTTTTGTTCAACTCATGGTGTATTTTTATCGATTATCTTACTAATTAAAAGAAAAAATATTTATCTTTAATATTAATTTTTAAAAGTCGCTCGAAAACATCGAAAGCAATGCACTGACACTGACAAATTTAAAAAAATGTTTAGTAACATTTAAAAATTAATATTTTAAGTTGAAAATTTGAGAAATGTATTTTTTTAGTCTATAAAATTAGGATATAAGGATTCTACCATAACGAGAAAAAAAATTTAAAACGAATTTGGAAATTTTTAAAAATTTTGAGCGACCTTTAAAAAAGTGTACGTAACGCAATTTGGGGAAGAAGGGGGGGGTCTCGTAAAACGTTACCATGCGTTACAAGGGGGGGAGGGGGGGTTGAACAATGCGTTACGTAACTGGTTTTTAGCGACTTTTCGATACTTTGAGCAACATAGTTGTGACTTTTAGATAAAAATTGCCACTTAAGCGTTATGTAACGTCTAGGGGGGGGGGTCAAAAATCTTCAAAAATTGCGTTACGCAATCTTGTGCGCTCCCTAAACTAACATATTTTCATACGAGACCTGGAAATTAGTTTTTTTGTCCCAACCTATTATACATTCAGTATTATATTGTTTGTAAATATTTTTAAAAAATTTTATTTTCTAAATGTGTAATGCTTTCAGCTCAATAATTGGACTGAAGATGGCCTTATCTAACTAAGGCCGCTTCTGTTTCCTAAACAGTGAGTTTTATTTCGTGGAAACTAATTACCCGATTCCCTAATCCTTTCATTTATTGTTTAAATACTTTACCTCTGCAAATATTTAACATTTTCAAAAATATGTATGAAATTTTAATAAATATTTTATAAAAAATCAATTTATGCTGAATAAAATTATCCATTAAAAACATTTTCTTTTAGGCTTGAATGAATTATGTCAAGTAATAAAAAATCAAGTAGGCAAGATCCTTGCGAATGTTTCTCTAAAACGGCCTATGTCCCTTCAAGACACCGAACAATTCTTCTGGGCGATTCAAGGCTCAATTTCAAGCGATGGAACAACAGACCCGATTCAAAATTTAACCAAATATGTAGTGCCTCCACAAATAGACGAGTCGATGAATGAACTGAGTGCAGATGATCTTAAAGAACTTTCGCAAATGAGTCAGGAAACACAAGATCTACTTGAAAGCGATGAAGTTCGTTCGTTGACTTTGAGTTGCATCAATCGTACCCTTTCATCTATCATGGATTTGATCGCTGATGCATACACACCTCCGAGCACAAGTGATTTCTTCGTTCATCCCAATTCCGTGGTCATTCCCATGGCTAAATTAATCCCAATTGTCAATCGAGTTTCTCACGACCAATCCTGGACTCAACAAGTGATCCTTGATGAAAAACTCCGTTTATTTGGAGCCAACGTGTATGAATCCTTTTGTCAAGGCTGAAATATTCTATTTTAAACATATTTATGTCATCTAAAAATTTTCTTTTTTTTGATAATGTGACTATCTCTCTTTTTCTTAAAGCATTCATAATCACTAATTTTTCCTATCGGGATATAATCAAGATAAATAGAGATTAGTCTTATTAAATAAGAGGAAAATCTTTTAAAACTTCTCTTAAAATATATTATATATTTGGGCAATTATCATTATTATATATTCACGTCATTTTATTTCTAAAATATTGTTTCTTTTTAAGTTTTTTTTTTATTAATTATAAAATTTATTTCTAAACTATGTTCCTAAATTAATATTAATATGCTATTGAAGCTATAACATAGCCTATATATTATATCTTAATTTGTCTTATTTTGGTTAAAGAAATTTAATTTTACAATAAATATTTATAAAAAAAAAATATTTCTTCATATTAACCAACGTACCTCCATCTTAACTATAATATAATATAATTAACAAAAAAGCATACTCACAACTATTTTAAATATATCTATGACAATGGGACTCAAGGGCGGATCCAGAGGTGTTTCTCGGGGGCTGGGGGGGGAGGTTAATCTGGTGTGACTCGTCGCACAGCACACTATTTTTTCTTAATTTCGGCAATTTAAAGGCGCATTCTGTACTTGTTGGCCAGAATATAAATACAAATCAAATTTTTAAGTATTAATTTTTAAAATTTTAGATTAAAAATACATTTTTTTTTGAAAAAAAGATATTGCAGCAAAAAAAGTAGTAATTTAAGAAAAAAAGTGTATTTTATGTATAAATGTTATGTTTTGGATAATTCAGCGTTTTCAAAATCCGGTATAGGCCCGATCCCTTTTAGGCCGGATTAGCAGACTCTACTATATACAGGGGCGTAAATAACACCCTCGCAATGCGGGGTCAACTTGTATATATATATATATATATATAAGGGGAAGTGAGATTTTTTTGTTGGTATAAGTCGAGAGTCCCGTGGCCACTGGTGGGCACTGATGGCCCAGAAAGGCTGAAGATTCTGGGTTAGACTCAAGGGGCCCATGGGACGCTTGGCTCACCAAAAAAAAAGCATATTCACAATAAAAGGATTTAAAAATGATGTCATCTCCCTCAATCACCGATTTCTTAACTAATGCTTAATATTTAAATATATAGTCTTGTTAATTTTTTACTTTCTCTTACTTCTATATATGTTAATATATATAGAGAGAGAAAGAATTGGATTCATGTCAAAAATTCAATGACGAGATCTTGACGGATATACATGTTTTGAGGTCCCCTGAATCCAATTGGTCCTCTAGATTCGTTCGTAAAATATCATTTTATATATTTTACAAAAATGAGCATAGATAATATAGATAAAAAAAATGCATAAATTTCTATAAAAAAAAACAACAGAGGAAAAATTAATTGATTTAAAGATTCAAATTATTTTTTGTTCTACAATTTTGAAGGATCTAAATATAGACAAAAAATTAAATAAAAAATATGAATTATTCTTATATGTTTTTAAACAAAAAAAAAATTACATAAATAGATATATAAAGGTATTATGTATCACAAATGTCAAATATATATTGCTGATGGTTTCACAGTCACTTACATAATTAATATCGTGAGTACATACTCGGTTTAGAATAAAGGTAAATCAGTAATCAACAATAAATGTTGGTTTTTGAAACTGATGATATGGAATAGTTGAAAGTGGCACTAATTAAGAAACACTTGTTAACTAGAATTTCTATTATATGTCGATCATATGTTAAATCTTGGTTAACTCAAACAGGCTTGAAACATGCTGTCATAATACTGCTGAATACTGCATAATACAAAAGAACGACACTTGGTATACTCTGTGGTTGCCGCCTCCGTGCCAGGTGATTTTTGGCGAGCGTGCGCCAGCCCCCCCCTCCCCCCTCACATGATGTATAAAAAACAGTTAAAAATTTAAAAAAAAAAGTGCAGGAGGTGGATTTGAACTCGCGAAGTTTGGTTACGTGAGAATGGAAAAAAATATAGAATGCAGACGAATTAACCACTTGAGCCACACTTTGTTTTATTGATTTAGGAAAATATAAGCCATATAAGAAACATGAAATAAAAGATTTATTAAAAAAGTTTTAATACTCCACATATGATATATCATTTTTCATTACTTTTTATGGGGATTAATAATTTATAATTAAAATTTCACTAGAATGGATAGTTTTCAAATAATTCAATGAGCAAACGTCAGATAGTTTATGCCTTAATGTAATTAAACAAAAAACTCTATCTAACATATGATACATGTCATTAATTCTTGAATTCCCCCTGATTCCAGAGAACTAAAGCCCTTTTAATTATTTGATCTAATTTGGGAGTTATTGGCGATCAAAGTTAAGCTTATTTTCGACCTTAATGACATCACCAGACACTCAATTCTATATTTTCGAAAAAACATATTTATCATTGTCTGATTAAAACCAAATTTTTACCAGAGATTTATAATTAAAAAATGAGTTTTTTTCTAAAGTTTCATTGAGATTGGTAAAGAAATAAATAAAATATTGACTATTTTGTAAATTGAGTTTTAGAATTCGGAATCCCGGATGGGTAAAGAGAGCGCTCTGTGAACCGGGTCTAGGCTTGAATCTGAGATCCAAATTCTAAAACTCAATTTACAAAATAGTCAATATTTAATTTATTTCTTTACCAATCTCAATGAAACTTTAGAAAAAAACTCATTTTTTAATTATAAATCTCTGGTAAAAATTTGGTTTTAATCAGACAATGATAAATATTTATTTTCGAAAATATAGAATTGAGTGTCTGGTGATGTCATTAAGGTGGAAAATAAGCTTAACTTTGATCGCCAATAACTCCCAAATTAGATCATATAATTAAAAGGGCTTTAGTTCTCTGGAATCAGGGGGAATTCAAGAATTAATGACATGTATCATATGTTAGATAGAGTTTTTTGTTTAATTACATTAAGGCATAAACTATCTGACGTTTGCTCATTGAATTATTTGAAAACTATCCATTCTAGTGAAATTTTAATTATAAATTATTAATCCCCATAAAAAGTAATGAAAAATGATATATCATATGTGGAGTATTAAAACTTTTTTAATAAATCTTTTATTTCATGTTTCTTATATGGCTTATATTTTCCTTAATCATTAAAACAAAGTGTGGCTCAAGTGGTTAATTCGTCTGCATTCTATATTTTTTTCCAATCTCACGTAACCAAACTTCGCGAGTTCAAATCCACCTCCTGCACTTTTTTTTTAAATTCCTAACTGCCGCACTTCAAAAATCACCTGGAACATATTTTTTTTTTTTAAACATTCACACTTTTTCTCATTCACACTCACACTCACACACATTCACACGGTCTTTTCGGCAGCTCAGGCCATATAAGATAACCGTTATTTATGAATTTTATATATTAGGGTCCAGGCATTTTTATTTGGAACATATTTAATCATGGATACAATTATATTTTTGTAACAACAATAATAATAATTTTTAATCTCTCGGTCTCCTAGGGGCGCCTTAGATCCCCGACACGCCGATTGAGGCCCTGTTGTCGTATTTTTATTGCAAACTTAAACACGGGAGTTACTGATCTATATCATCCTGATATTATCTATGTCAGGGCCGGAACTACGAGATTTTTCGCAAAATTTAATTTTGCCGCCCCCTCCTTAAAATTTTCTATACAAAATTCATATCATTTTACCTTTTTTATAGTAAATCTTTCTTTACTTGCCGCCCCCCTGATATTTGCCGCCCGGAGCACACGGACCCACTGCCCCCCCCCCCCTCTCTTGATCCGGCCCTGATCTATGTCTTGTACTCCATAGCAAGGTATTTCGAATACCTTGCTCCATAGAAAAGATAGGAGAAATGGTTGCCATGGTAACAAAATATAAATATTTTTCCATACTTTCGAGGAAGTTGTGTGCTGTGCGAGCAGATTTATTTATTTTATTTTTTTTCAAAAAGAGCAGGTCATCAAATTGTTAATATTTTAATTATATTTAAAAAATATGAGATCATTCAATATCTTCAAAATTGATCGAGTTATTATTGGTACCTCAATAAAATATTCAAACCCTTCATTTAATAATACTGTATTCAAATATTGAATTTAGCGCTTATGACGACACATTTGATCACGTGATGAGACAGCAGCCAATCAAATTATTTTCCATTTAGATTTTGAATTTAGCTCGCAGAGTCAGCTTGAGTCAGTTTCAGTTATTTCCGGTTAGTCTGTTTTGAGTTAAAGTGACAGGTTATATGTTTACTATGTTGTGAAGAAAATTAATAAAATATTCGTCACAATGTCGATAGAAATTCCTCTTCGGGACACCGACGAGGTTAGTGATTTTATTATTTGCCCAATTTCTAATGTAAACCAATTATTCATATAAATTTTTCTAGGTGATCGAATTAGATTTCGAGCAACTTCCCGATGGCGACGAAGTTCTTAGCATTCTTCGTCAAGAGAATTCTCAATTAAAAATTTGGGTCACTCTTGCGGTAAGACTTCATTATTTAAAATTATTTAATTTTTATATTTAAATCTTATTGTTTTAATTGTTTTAATATATACATCCATATGTAAAGATAAACGTGTCAAGAATTTGTTTAATTTTTAATTACCAAGTATATTATTCATTAAAAAAATAGAAAATTAATTAATTTATAGGAAGATTCCTTTATTAACATAATCACAAAATATTGTTTTATTATTGATATATTTTAATATAAGTAGTGATCTGATACAGGCTTTTTCCTATTAGTTTCTTTTTGTATTTTCAAAACCTTTTAATTCTTATTATATTGAAGGAAATGAAGGGATTTACTTTAATGGTAAAGTTATTTTTAGGAAAAAAGCTATTCAGAGATTTTATTCTCTGAATAGGATTAGGTAAAATTGTTTTTGTGCCATCAGATCAACCTAACCTCTGCAAGCCGGTGTATAAACAATGATATTAATTAAATAACTTTAATACATTTCTCAAATTATGTTATTTTCTTATTATTATATTATTAGATTATTACATCACTAGCTGGGCACGGCGGGCTTTGCACCTAGACAGGGGAGGCTTCTTTCCCTCTGGACCCCCTCCCCTTAGCTGGCTTGGGCCCGCCTGCCCCGGACCCTTGCTTTTCTTAATTATGTGAAGAAAAAAAGAAAATTTAATTATATAATAATTTCTAATTTGAGAGATTTATTTGTTTAATAATTAGAGTAGAGTCTTGCCAGGGCCGATCTAGGGGGGGGGGGAGTGGGGAGCAGCAGATATCAGGGGGCGTCAAAATAGGAAAAGTAGTTCACAAAAACAAAATGAAATTAGCAGGTACGGATATAGGCATTTGCCGCCTCTAGGCAGTGGACTCTTTTGCAGCCCCGTCCCCTCCACCACCACAACACTGAGAAATATCCTAGGGGCGATCAGTACCCCGGTGGACTTCTGATTGCTTATACCTTTTCAACATCAAGTACTTTTCTATTTGAAAAAAAAATTTTAGTTATATAAATAAGCAGGTTTTTTCACAAATTTTGCCGCCCCAGGCCTCTTGGTAAATAAGGCCCTGCAAATTAGTTATTAAGAAACCTTTGAAAAGTGAACATATCGCAATCAAAGGTATCCAAGAAATTAAGAAATTCTACTTAATTATATTTTGCATTAATTTATATATATTCGTATTTTCTTTTATTACTATTTTATTTAAAGTCTTTTTTTGGCATTACAGGCCATTTAGACTCCTTCTCTATTTATATCAAGTAACCAATTCAATTTAATATATGTTTATATGTATATAAATTATTATATAAATTAAGTACAGGATTAAGCACAGGAAGTAAAAAAAAATGTTTTGCCCCCTCCCCCCTGTCTTATGGCCCAGGGGCACGCATGAGGCTTTGAATGTATGGAAACTAAACGAATTTTTTTAAAAATAAAAAATTATTAAAATTGATTATATTTATTCAAGATTAAACTAATAACTATAATCTCTTTTTTTCAGTCGGAGTATTATAAACAAGGAAAGATCAATGATTTCATTAAAATTTTGGATTTCTCTCGAAATGATGCCAATATTGGATATCGTGATTTCGAAAAGGATCAAATGCTTGCTTTGGACAATTTGGCGGCTTATTATGTCCAACAAGCAAATCAGGAGAAGAGTAAAGATAAAAAACGAGAATTATTTACTAAAGCAACAACCCTTTATACAGCCGCCGATAAAATCATTATGTATGATCAAAATCATTTATTGGGCCGAGCTTATTTTTGTTTGCTTGAAGGAGATAAAATGGAGCAGGCTGATGCACAATTTAATTTCGTCTTGAATCAATCTCCAAATAATATTCCTTCTCTTTTGGGAAAAGCTTGTATCGCATTTAATAAGAAGGATTACCGTGGTGCATTGGCTTTCTATAAAAAAGCTCTTCGAACGAATCCCAATTGTCCAGCAAATGTACGTCTTGGAATGGGACATTGCTTCCTGAGACTTGGCAACCAAGAAAAAGCCAGGTAAGTCATTTTTTTGGCATGAGTGGATATTAAGACTATATTTTTTTTACTTTAGAATTCATTTCTAAAAGAATGAATATTCCAATGACACTGTATCAGGTCTATTCTCTAAAAACAGACGTTAAAATTTGACATCAACAAATTGGTGTTAAAAAGTAAAGTAAAGACATCAGCGTTAAAAATGCTAATCTCTAAACCCTGTTTAAACAGCGACGTAACATTTTATTTTTTGGCTCCAGATGTTAACGATTCATATATAGCTATGTTTTCTGCTTGTTCGTGTTTTTAGACCCCTCGATAACCTCTTGCGCATGCGCATTACTAACTTGATTTGTTATTTTCAATCTAGTAGGCCTATCTGACAGACCAGCGATAAAAAAATGCTATTCTCTAAACCAAGTTTTAACAGCGACGTTAATATGTTGCTTTTATTTCAAAACAGTCAAAATCATAAACTTACTTTTTAGGTTAAAGCGCCATTTTTATTCATTAAATACGCCGTTAAAATATTAAAGGTGCCCCCCCCCATGACATGACATTAATTTTTAACACTATTGACTAAATGTTACAGCTTTGGCTTTAAAAGTGTTTACTTAAAGAAAAGCAATTTGAGGCAAGAAAGTGTTAAAATAAATTAACGCTATTTACAGTTGTTAAAAGTTAACGTTTTTGCTTGGAGAATAGATTTGGTTGTGCTGTATAATTTCCTTTTTATAACTCATATTCTAATGCGTTTTAATTAGTGAGGTTTTCAAATTTTTTCACATACGGCTTGGACAGAAATTTTTTAAAGGCTTGGGAGTCTAAATTAAAGGTCGACGCGAGGTTGCAGAAATTGCCAAAAAAGAAAGATAATATCGAAATCACGAGCCGTCACAATATACCTAACCTTTTGAATTAATTGAATCTTTAGGGGGCTTTCGATTTTCAATGCACTTCCGACATATGCAGTCAAAAGTGTGATTATTCATATAAAAGCGCTTTATACTGTGAACCATTATTTATTTACATATAATATTGCTAGAATCTTCAAGATTTTATGATATATTAATTTATTTATTAGATTTAAAAAATTAATTATTTATCTATTTACAGATTGGCTTTTGAGCGTGCTCTCTACCTAGATCCACAATGCGTTGGGGCTTTAGTCGGTTTAGCAATTTTAAAATTGAACCAACGGGAACCTGATTCTATAAAAACTGGAGTTCAAATGCTCTCAAAGGCTTATACAATTGATAGTACTAATCCTATGGTTCTCAATCATCTTGCTAACCATTTCTTCTTTAAAAAGGTTTGTTATTTTATTTGAATTTTTCAAATCTACCATTTAAATTAAATGAAATTGATATTTTTCAGGATTATAATAAAGTTCAGCATCTGGCCCTTCACGCCTTTCATAATACAGAAAATGAAGCGATGCGAGCTGAAAGTTGTTATCATTTAGCCAGAGCTTTTCATGTTCAAGAGGATTATGATCAAGCTTTTCAATATTATTATCAAGTAAGAAACTTTGATTTCATATGAATATTTTTGCTTTTAACGAAACTTCTTTATTCTGAGAACTAATCAGTTTTTTACTTCTATCGCCTATTTGTCTAATTCCTAATCTAAAACTTTATCATTACTTTCAACTACAGATATAAATAAGAATGCCTGGATCCCATATATATATATTAAATCAAATCACTATCGTAAATGTCTTATATGGCCTGAGTTGCCGAAAAGACAGTGTGAATGTGTGTCTGAGTGTGAGTGTGAGTGTGAATGAGAAAAAAGTGTGAAGGTTTAAATAAAAAAAAAAAAAAAAAAAAAAAAATCTACAGATATTAAATAAAAGATTATAAGTTTTTTTTAATAATTATATTTTAGCCCATTTATTTCTTCATAAATTAAATAATAAGAAATCTTTCATTATTTCAGGCAACTCAATTTGCTCCACCTGGATTCGTTTTGCCTCATTTTGGATTAGGTCAAATGTATATTTACAGAAACGATACAGAAAATGCAGCCCAATGCTTTGAAAAGGTAATTTTTTATTTAATGCGAATATTCAACAGTAATAAAATTTAACTAGATGCAATTGATTGACTTGGTAGCTTCTTTGGAGTCTCTGGACCCTTGTAAATTTATTTCTTTATTAACATTATTTAAATTCTGTTTAATAGGAAAGAGGATGCAGCCAAATAATTGAGCCTCTATTTGGTAATAAATACTCTTTATTGGAACGTTTCGGGTGCAATCAACCCTGCAATCTTCAGCCTTCAAAGAGCATATTTAAATTTGATATACATAAATAGAGTTGTCATTTGTTAATACAATATTTGCATTTTATATCCAACGAATGTAATAATTCTTAAAAATACCAAGTGCTACTACGAAGTTCAGGCTTATAATCAATATACAACTCTTATGTATATCTGTATATATTGTATATAAGGAAGGCAGCGAAGTAGGCGGAACCAGCGCAATATATATATATATATATATATGTAACTTTATGTATATTTTATGTATATACAATTTAAATATGCTCTTTGAAGGCTGAAGATTGCAGGATCGATCCCAGCCGAAACGTTCCAATAAAGAATGTTTATTACCAAATAGAGGCTCAATTATTTGGCTGCATCCTCTTTCCTATTTAACATATCAGCTACAGCCACGTTATACTATTCAATTATTTAAATTCTTTAAAGCCAAGATAGGACGTTTACCCTTATTCCTAATCACAATAAATTCAAGCGAATAAAATAAATTTTGTTTTCAGTCAAAACTTCTAAACTTGAATAAGAGTAAATTTTCCAACATAGCTTTAAAAGAAGATTCATCTCGTACAATCCAGTTTTTTAAAGTAATATTATGAAAATTATCCATTTTCAGGTGCTTAAGGCACAGCCAGGAAATTACGAAACAATGAAAATTCTTGGATCTTTATATGCAAATTCCTCAAGTCAATCCAAACGTGATATTGCCAAAAGTCATTTAAGAAAAGTCACCGAACAATTTCCCGATGATGTTGAGGCTTGGATAGAATTGGCACAAATTTTAGAACAATCTGATTTACAAACAGCTCTTCAAGCTTATGGAACTACGATTAAAATTATCAAAGAAGACCATCACGATATTCCTCCTGAAATTCTTAACAATGTTGGTGCTCTTCATTACAGGTAATCTAATCTATTTTGTTTTCGTTTTTAATGTTATTTTCTCCTTAGTATCAATAATTTTAGATTTGTCATTAAATATATTTTTTAAAAATTGGAAAAAGTAGATCCTTTTAATTTTTATTATTGTTCTTAATAGATTGAACAATTTAGAAGAGGCGAAAGCTAATCAGGAAGAATCTCTTAATCGAAGTAAAAAAGAAGCAGAGCAAGATCCAAAATATTTTAATAGCATTGCCGTGACAACAACATATAATTTAGCCCGATTGAATGAATCCCTTTGTCAATTTGATCGGGCCGAAAAATTATATAAAGATATCCTTAAAGAGCATCCAAACTATGTCGACTGTAAGTATACAGTATTTTTATTTTAAAATATGAAAATGATAAAAAAATTAGTGAATTTTATCTAAATTTTAATTGTTCTTTTTTTTAAGGTTATTTGCGTTTGGGATGCATGGCGCGAGATAAAGGTCAAATCTACGAAGCCTCCGATTGGTTTAAAGAAGCTCTACGTATTAATAACGAACATCCGGATGCTTGGTCTCTTTTGGGAAATTTGCATTTAGCAAAAATGGAGTGGGGACCAGGCCAGAAAAAATTCGAACGGGTTTTAAAAGTAAATATTCTTTAATGAACATTTATTATTCAAAATTAACGAAAAATATCTTTTTCTTCGTTGATTATTTCGTTTTCCTTGTTATTAATTTTATATATTAATCTGAATCAAATATTTTAGAATCCAGCTACATCTACTGATGCATATTCCTTGATTGCTTTGGGCAATGTTTGGCTTCAAACACTTCATCAACCTACACGCGATAAAGATCGAGAGAAGAGGCATCAAGACAGAGCACTTGCGATGTATAAGCAAGTGTTAAGAACTGATCCAAAAAATATTTGGGCTGCTAACGGAATTGGTATTTAATATTTTTAATGCCTCACACTTTTATATGGTAAACTGGATTAATAACTTAATATGATATATTTCTCATTTCAGGAGCTGTTTTAGCACATAAAGGATGTGTTAACGAGGCACGCGATATTTTTGCTCAAGTACGAGAGGCAACTGCAGAATTTTGTGATGTTTGGCTTAATATCGCTCATATATATGTAGAACAAAAACAATTTGTCTCAGCAATTCAAATGGTTCGTTTGGATTTTCTCTTTTTATTAATTGAATTAAATTAAAAAACATTATTTTTATTTTACAGTATGAAAACTGTTTGAGAAAATTTTTTAAATATCATAACGTTGAAGTTTTGCAATATTTGGCAAGAGCTTATTTTAAAGCTGGAAAACTCAAAGAAGCAAAAATGACATTATTAAAAGTAGGTCTTTTTCTTTTATTCAATTTGTTAAATTAAATTTTATATTCTCTATCTGATATTTTATTTATTTTGATTTTAGGCAAGACGTGTGGCTCCACAAGACACCGTTCTTTTGTATAATATCGCTTTAGTATTACAACGGTTAGCTACTCAGATTTTAAAAGACGAAAAATCTACATTGGAGACTGTCTTGCAAGCAGTACATGAACTTGGACTTTCACACAAATATTTCCAGTATTTAAATGTTCATGGCGACAGAATGCGGTACGATGTCACCCTTGCTGGACTCGAAGCTCGACAGTGTCAAGATCTTCTCAGTCAGGCACAATATCATGTGGCCAGAGCAAGACGACTAGACGACGAAGAACGACAATTGAGGAATAAACAAGAACGCGAGAGAGAAGCTTTCAGGTTAGTGGATTTAGTTTTATTTATTAAAATCATCATTTACTCATTCATAAAATATTATCCCTGATAATAGTAAATAAATATAAAAATAATTAAAAGAATTTTTTTTTTTTTTTTACTTTTAAATAAATGTTTGTTGTTCTTATATTTTTAGAATGAAACAACTTGAAGAACAGAAACGGCTCGAAGAGAAACGTAAACTAGAAATGGAAGAGATGTTGAAGAAACGCCAAGAATATCGGGAAAAGACAAAGGGCGCATTAGTATTTGGTGATATGCCAAGTGAAAAATCGTCAAAGAAAGGACGCAGCAAGAAGATGGATCAGTATGTGAGTGATAGTGGAAGTGACGCCGGTGGAAATGTTGGCGGAGGCGAAGGAAGTGGAAACGAACAGCCTAAGAAAAAGAATCGAAAGGGGTAGGAATAAAAATGTTTTTAATTTAAAAATTATTTTATTTCCATTTTTGAGAATTGATTAAATAATCTATTTCTATATTTATTTTATTTTGCAGTGGCAGTGGTGGTGAACGCAAAAGAGGAGGTGGAGGTGGTCGAGGACGCAAGAGACGTGAGAATCGTGATAGCGGAGATTCTGGTGAAGATAGACCTAGAAAACGTGGACGAAAAGGAAAACCAACGCCCAAAAAAGATGATGGATTAAGTGCCAAACAGAAAGCTAAGATTGTCAGTAAAGAAACCATCTCGACATCTGAATCAGATTCAGATTCTGATCAGTTGAAGATTGCTTCAGGAAATGAAAGCGATGCCAAGAATTCGCCTTCGTCAAAGAAACGAAAGCGGATCACCAGTGTATCATCATCTTCACGCTCAAGATCACGATCGAGATCAAAATCAGGTTCTAGATCTCGATCGAGATCAGGATCAAGATCAAAATCGCGGTCAAGGTCCAGATCGAAGTCAGGATCACGATCCAGATCAAGGTCTAAATCTGGATCAAGATCTAAGTCTGGATCAAGATCACCATCAAGATCAAGGTCAAGATCGAGGTCCAAGTCGAAATCTAAATCAAGATCCCGTTCCAGATCGGGGTCAGGTTCTAGATCGAGATCACGTTCTAAGTCAGGTTCAAGATCAAAATCCAGGTAGATCAAGATCAAAGTCACGGTCAAGATCAAGATCAAAGTCACGGTCTAGATCAAGATCAAAGTCACGGTCTAGATCAAAATCAAGATCCAGATCGAAATCTCGTTCACAGTCAAAAAGTCCATCTCGAAGTAGATCAGGGTAATTATTATCATATTAATATTTATATGTATTTAGTAAACGCTTTTATTATTATTTATTTATTTATTTTCAGAAGTGGTTCTAGAAGAGCATCAAGCAGGTAAGAAAAAATCAATTATCTTACAACTACTTAAAATATTCGGAGAACTGGCGACAAAAATGGGCAAGAGTTTTCTGAAGGCTAATATTTTCAGAATATGTTGCATTTTAGTAATGTAAAGATACTCTAGAGTCAGCACTTCCAGTACCGGAGCCTTTAGCGGTAATAAGCAGGCAAAGGTGTAATAAAAACTCTTGTCCATTTTCGTTGCCAGCTCTTGGTCTATAAGATATATGAATATATATATATATACCGGTATAAATATAATATATATGCGAAGATAAGTTTTCTCGGATTATCTTCGCATACACCCGGCCGCAGAAACCTTCCAGAACAATATATATATATATATATATATATATATATATATATTAAATGCTAAGCATGACCATATAAATATTAAAACCTTTTCAGTTTCTGAGATATTTTGGTTTAAAAAAAGTATATATTCTAAAGTTTTTTTTTTTTTTTTTTTGCTACATTCGAATAATAAAAGGTATTTTTCTAGGTCTAGGTCAGGGTCTCCAACGTCTCGTAAGTCGGTTTCTGGGAGTGAAGGCGGTGGCGGCTCTAGTCCTGGAGGAAAAGGTTCAGGTTCGGACAGTGATTAGTTCTCGCATTCTGTGCAATATCAAAATCGCAGAAGCCCTGATATCGATAAAAAAAAAAATCAATGTTTTTCCTTCATTTATTTTGTATATATATATAATTTTTAATAAAAACTAATTATAAATTTTTAGATTTAATAAATCATTTTTTTTATTATAACGACAAAAATGTATGATTTTTTGATTCTCAACTTGCTTAACGTGAGAGAATATATATCAAACTACTGTACATTCTTCCATTCTAAATTCATTTTTCTTGTTAAACTCTTCTTTTCTAAATATTTGACTAATCTCTGTCATCCTAACTTGTTATTGTTAACAAAAGGACAATATAAAATAATCATATCTTCGTAGGAGAATATCCGAAAATCATTGGCATTGACAAAACGAGCCTATCTGGCGCTACAGTGCATCTTTTTGGTCCGCTCCCCCCCTCCTCGCGAAAAACATTTAGTAATATAATATATAGAATAAACTCGAAATAAGAATGATACCAATAATAATAGAGTGCAATACTTACCTTAAAATACTCTACTACGAAGAGTCACTACCTCATTACGCTTCTCCAAAATATAATACTGTTTTTTGGGTTAAATAAGGACAGAGTCTTAGGCCAAAGGCCATCTAGAATTAGTTCAATAGATGGATATTTATGTAATTGTTTAGTGTTCAAAACACTTAAAAATTTCATTCATACACTGTTCGCTAGATAAAATATATAAGTTAGGGGTGTCCAACCCAAATAATATTCCGCGCCACTTTGGAAATTTATCATAACTCCGAGGGCCGCATATAAAATTCTATATCCCCCTATTAGTTTTAGACCCACTAAAGACATTTTTTAGGGTAGAAAAAATAAAATCAGTTAAAGTCCGAATCGAAAGATTTTGAATACTAATATCTTATTCGAATATAGATCTCGAAAAATATTTAACTATAAAATAAATATATTGCAAGCAAGGGCGCCCGCAGGATTTTTTGCGGGGGGGGGGGCAAGTCACTTCCAGATAAGTTAAAAAAACGTACTTTGTTATTAATAATGTTATACATCTCTTAGTATTTAAAGCTTTCTCACCGCGGCAAGGTGGATGTAAACTGAGAAAGGTTTTTTTTGTATTTTTTTTTTGTTTTATAAATTTTTTTGTATCATTTTAATTTTCCAGGGGGGGGGGGGGGGGCAAGTGCCTGGTTGCCCCCCCCCCCTTACGGACGCCCACGATTGCAAGGAGTAGTGGCTGAATGTATATGAAGAAATAAAGGCAGCCAAAGCAAAATAAAGAAAATAATTTTTTTACGACGTTTCGGCCGATTATTCCAGCTTTCATTAGACGTGTGTTTTATTTGTCTCAAGCTTAGAGGGGCTCTTGGCTGAGTGATGGTCACTCTTGGACCAGAAATCCTGTCAACTAACGAATATTTAGGAGCTGCCAAGAGCCTCTAAGCTCGAGGCTAACAAAACACATGTCCTGATGAAGGCCGGAAGAATCAGCCGAAACGTTGACAATGTTGTTCAATAAAGCAAAATAAAATTTTTTTTCTTTATTTTGCTTTGTCTGTCTTTATCTCTTCATTATAAAATAAATATATTTTGTAAAAGTGTGAACCTCGGGGCCTCAAAAATGTTAATGGTGGGCCGCATGCGGCCCGCAGGCTGCGGGCTGGGCACCCCTAATATAAGTTAATGAATAACAAAGCATCTACGGCTCCGCCACTGTCATTCATCCCAAGCAAATAAGAAAACTCAAACATTAGCAGTTTTTTTTTTATTTTCATTTCAATTGTTGAACTGCAAGCAACAAATATTTCGTTAAAATTTCATAATGGATGAAAATTGTTCGAGAGTAAAGAAAATATTTAAAAAACAAGAGTTTGATTACCAGGAAACAATAAAATGAAAGGTTTTTTGAAGAACCTGAACTTGATAAGTGAAGTCAAAAAAACGACATTTCATATGCAACTTCCTAGTATTTAAAATTTATTTTTAAAAAATAAATTTACTTTTGATTTAAATTATAATTTTTAATTAAAACGTAATGATGATTATTTTAAATGTAAAAATTTAAATAATTTAATTTATTAATAATAATCCAATATTTTTTTGGTATTATTTTAGATTTTCTCCTTCATTGTACTGTAAATAGTAAAAAAATATATATATAGTTTGAGATACTTATTTCACCAGACAATAAGGATTTTTCTAGAAGCAAGGAGGAAGAGCGAGACATTATTTTTTTGTTTTTTATTTTTTATTCGAAATTTAAGTTAACAGCTTTACATATATATATATATAAAGTCAGGAACAAGGGCAGATGATTTTGATACTTGGGGAAGTCTATGAATCGGTATCTGATAAGAGGTTCCATTTTCGTTTTTTTAGCTTAGCCCCGATTATTTTCGTATGTTTTTTTCGTTTTATGTGTTTTACTGTGCTAAATACAGAGGTGCAAAGGATATTGAGGGAAACCCATCATTCTAACTTGATTCAAGACTCTTAAAAACAAAAAAATATGTCGTCAAAAAAATCTGGTGTAACAGCGTCACATTAATTTCTCTTATCTATATAGGTGAGTGGCCACGCCAGATTTTTCATTAACTCTTCAGCCAGCCCAGATGAGAAATAATTTTTAGTAAATCCCTATTTATTGAAACTCCAAGATAAACCTAAATAAATGTATTAAAAATTTAAATAAATTAAAAAATTTCTTTTCAAGTTTTTTTTTTTTTTTTTTTTTAATCCTTAATTGTTCAAACCATTTATTTATTTATTGAATTTATATATACTGTATACCATGGGCGTACCCAGTTTAAAATCTGGGGGGGGGGGGGCATGGTCAGATCATGGTCGTCCATGGGGGGGGGGGGCAGATCATGGTCGTCCAGATTGTGACATAGCTATTTTTTATATAGAAGGGAAAAGCCTTCGAATTAAAGGCCTAAAAACCCTCAAATCCTAACAAAAAAAATCATTCCCCGTCGCCATCCACCAATTTTGTTTCGTTTACCTTTATAAACATTTTTGCTTCTAGGGGGGGGGGGGCAGCTGCCCCCTGCCCCCTGCTGGGTACCCCCATGATATATACTCTGTGATTGAAATTATTGAAAATTTATTTTCATAGGCAACTGATGACAGAGATAGGAAACAGCATCTCAAATAACAAAATCCATATGAAAAATAAAATTTAAATAATAAATTATTTTAACTTTAAAATATAGTATGTAAGAATTTTTTAAAATTAATTTTCTTTTTAAAATAATATTTTATTGCTTTGAAAAAAGAAAATACTAATTTTTAACAGACATGTGAATTTAATTTTTTTTTTTTTGATATAATGAAAAATAAATTGAAAGAAAAATAAAAATTTATATAAAAAATTATTCTAAATTATTTTTTAAAGTTAGAATATTTATTTTATAAAATTTTTTTTATGATAAAGAGTTGGTCTTCCATTTGACAACTTCTCAGAAAAGTCAATTTGTGCCCGCCTAAACATTTGCATCTCCCTCTCTTCTAATAGATTTTAATTCATCTATTGGATTTAAAAGGTAAATTTAATTATTTCTCTTGTTAATTAATCCATTTCGCATGCTTTTAATATGTAATATTCATTTCTAACAAATTAAATCATTAAATGTGTATGTGAGTTAACCAAACTCGTTGCTAAGCGATATGATCTTTAATATTTCTCATTTATTTAATTTCTTTTATAAACCCTTGATTTTATTTTATTAAATATTGTAATTCCTCTAATTATTTTCCTAAATGTGAGTGAATTATTTTAAATATAGCCTGTGTTCGAATTCACCAAAATCAGACTGACATTACAGGTACCAGTAATAAAATGTTAATAAAAAGCATGCTTACATGTAAAATAACATTTCTAAATTAATTAATAGCATGTTTTATTAATTTAAAGGAAGTCTTATTGTGATGTAGTTTAAATCCTAAATATTTTTTCTTTTTATTTGATAGATGTACAAAAAAATAATTACCAAATAGTTTTGATTTCATTTTGGAATCAGATAATATTAAACCTTTCCCCTTTTTTAAGCTTCTTTTAAAATCATTAAACGCATATTTATAATTCTGAAATGCTCATGTATATATATTCCGGTATATTTTTGTTAGAAAAAATCAATTTTTATGTTTAAAATAAAAGATGATTTTCTAATTTGAAAGAGAAGAGAATGAATTTATCAAAATCATTTATTAATTTATACCCCCATTTATATATATTGAATTCCACTGATTAATAAATGCATTTTTTCTCTTTTATTTTATTTGTTCAACTTTTGGTCTCTAATTCTGTGATTTTCAAGTACAATTTAGTTACAGACATTTATTATTTGTATGAAATTTGTGCTTGAGGAGAATTAAACCAGGATTTTTGGTTCAAAGTTTAACAAATAAAATATAATAGAAAAAAAATGTTTTATTTATTAATAATTATGTGTCACTGTGATCAAAAACCCATATACACTGGTGGACAAGAGATGGAAAGCGTTTTCCACATAGGGTATCCAAAACAGGCCTCACTTTCTCTGCCATCTTTCATCATAAAGTTCAGACCACATTGGTCATAACTCTTGCCAATGCCATTGTTGTTTTGCACATTTCACTGTCATTACAATAAGCTATATTTTTATGGATAAATAAATAAATATCCAATTGGAGAGATGTGGCTGTGAGATATCAGTAAGTGAGGTTTGGAGGACACACCAAGAAGGTAGCCTCTATTTAATAAAACAGACTCCTTTAACAAAACGTTTCGGCTAATTTTAATTGCGCCATCTTCAGTTGTTGTAGAGTCTAATAGGAAATAGAGTTGTCACTTGTGTGTTGTGCATAAGCGAATAGTTCAATGATGCTTATGTGTTATAACAATGCAAATATAATCTAATAGGAAATAGAGTTGTCACTTGTGTTTGCATAAGCGAATAGTTCAATGATGCTTATGTGTTATAACAATGCAAATATAATGAATATGATGAAACTTGTGAGAAGGCAAATATCGAAAATTTTCGATATTTGCCTTCTCTAAGTTTCATCATATCCTCCATTATATTTGCAATTGTTATAACACATAAGCATCATTGACTATTCGCTTATACAACACAGTGATAACTCTATTTCCTATTAGACTCTACAACAACTGAAGATGGCGCAATTAAAATTAGCCGAAACGTTTTGTTAAAGGAGTCTGTTTTATTAAATAAGGCTACCTTCTTGGTGCTGTCCTCCAAACCTCACTTACTAAATAAATAAATATCCATACTAAATTTCTTTTCTTTGTATTCAGTATTTCTTGAGATATTTGGGAAAATGTTTTACATCTCTTAATTTTGTCCACCAGCTTATATATATATATATATATATATGTGGGTGATCTTATTAAAAGCTGATTTTATTCCACCCGATTTCAACACCTGAAAATTGTAGACCTAATTATTTAAAGTAAAAATAAGAAAGATAATTTAAAAAAATGTAAAATATTTAATTTAATATTTGTCTAATCGAGTCAATTTGTTTTTGGGGGAATTTTTATTGCACCCTTATAGAGGACATTATGGACAGCCCAGGAAAAACAAATTGCCAAATTGGGGGGTTAAAAATATTTTTGTAAAATAGTTAATTTTCTTATTACAACACTTTGGGTATAGACCTTTTTGTCCCAATTATGCCAAATATTCAAAAAATATTTACTAACTTATCTGTGATATATATATACACACCAGGTCTACGTATGAGTTGAAAATTTTTCCTAATTCTCTTTCTTTTTTTTCTTTCTAGTTTTACCTGCATGCGCTTGTCTGCTCGATTCAAGTTCAGACAAAGCATCGCCTTCAGAGGCAGAGAGGGCTTGACATGAACCACAGGGCCATGTCGCTCCGGCCCAGGATTCCTATAATTTCTACATTTTGGTACATTTTATAGTTAGATACATTCATTAAGGATCAAACTATAGATTAGAATAAAATCCTTTGCGAAAAATGCATTATTTGCATAATAAAATGCATCCAAGTTTGAAGACACAAAAAGTGACGGAAATGATCTTGAATTAACACTGAATCTCTTTAAATATTTAATATTTGCGATACTACTATTCTAATTGTCGTTATGAGAATTTCACCCTCTATAGAAGTTTCGGTGTCCATTCATCGCCCTTTTTCATAAAATCAAAAGGTTTCCTCAATCGTGGTGTTTATTTATTATGCATTTAATATCAAGATCGTATATATAATTATTATGTTAAATATTTTTCGAGTTAACTGAGTCATAGATATATTTAACAAGACTGTGAGTATGTTTTTTGTAAAAAGCGGCGGACAAATGAGAAATTTTTCCTTAACGTTTCCCACTTTGTTATTAACTTGCAGGGTTAACTCGTATATAAGAGTAAGTGAGTTTTGTTGGTGGAGGTCCAGAGTCCGGTGGCCTGGTGCAATGGACAGCACACCGATGCCCCGGAAAGGCTGGAGATCCTGGGTTTGATTCCCGGGGTCTATGGGGCGTTTGGCAAAACAAAAAGCATACTCACAATCTTGTTAAATATAATTTTTTTTTTGGGGGGGGGGCGAACATATATTTTTAAAGAATCCCCTTCCCCCATACACAAAAATATTTTTAAATCCCAATGGACAACTTTTTTCACTAGATTGTTAGAATTCTAAGGGATAAATTCTTAAACAATTTATTTTTCTTTTGCAGGTTTGTGTTTCTCCAGGACAAATGTGTTCAGTGATCAGTATTCTTTATTTAGTGCTCAGTGTTCAGTATTCTTTATTTAGTGCTCAGTGTTCAGTGTTCAGTGCTCAGCGTTTAGCGTTCATCTAGTGCAACCGGCCATGGCATCAACTGGATCAGCTCTACGAGTGCAGACAAGGAGCTTCGAGCGACCGTCAACCCCTCAGGAGGTGAATATTTTATATTCTATACATACACACATAAATTAAAAAATATATAAATGATCTGATTTTAATTTTTTTTTTCTCTTTTACAGATTCCTAAGGGTCAACAGAACAAAGGTATATTAAGCATGGTGCAAGAATATTAGTGGGGCTAAATTAGATTAGATTTTTAGGATGTTCCTTTTTTCAGCTGACCCCAAATAGAATTAGCATTCCTCCCTGCAGATGCAACCCTCGCGGAAGAGAAACAGCCTCTCCCGCCGCGGGATTTCATTATCATCTTAGTGCCCAGGACCGAAACTGTGAGAATGTGCACACAACAGTTGTCTGGCAATAAAATTCCTGCATAATAAAGTAAAATACTTTGTTTTAATTACCGTGAACTCCATCGTACGGATTTAAAAGAAGTAAACCTCCAATTATATCAATTGATAATTTCTCTTTCGTCTCCTTCTAAATTAGTGCCCAGAGCTTAAGGTATGATTGCTCATTGAATACAAATTAATTGTATTCACTTTTGGATATTTATAATTTAGAAAATTTATTTTCACACCTCAAATGTAGCCTAGTTTAAGATTTAAATATAGAGGGGTGGAGGGTGCACCATGCCAACGAGAGGGATTTTTTTAACCTGTAGCTAATCCTCGTAAATATAATAGTGGATAAATTAACGAGAATACTTTCATTTTAGGCCTCTTTTGGATAATTGTTGTTGTTGTTAGCTTCTAGGTGTCTACTCTAATCTTATAGCTAGTTCGTTTTGTTAGGATGCCTTGGTTTGTTTCTTTAATTTAGGATCCAACGGAGAGCTAAAATGAAAGATATTCTCCTTGATTTATTCCATGAACGGTTCATAAGAAGATGCGGCCAGATCTGATTGAAAGCCCAGGTTCTCAAGTGTTCTTGTGTTTTACGAAAATACATCTTTTTTTGACGCATTCTGGAGTCTGAAATGTTTTTGTATCTTTGAGGGTGGGTTTGAGATGGCTCTATGAGTAAAGCGAGTCAGGGAAGGTTGCAGTTTCTCCAGGAATAGCCTGGAGGGTCCAAATTGCAATCCTTGAGGCTAGGAACCCGAGGGCTCCACCGATCTGATGGTGGAGACGGGGTTACAAATACTCTCGCTATAGTCTTCGTATTTTGTGTTAGGCTAGGTAGGATCTCTTCCACGTTAGCCCCCTCACTCGTTTGCTCTTAATCCAAAAAATCACGTTCATTCTCACTGATACAATTTTCTCAGACTCCCGGGCTACGGAAAATATATATATATATTCATCAAATATATATATAGTATATAATTTGTATTCGGCAAGCAAGGGATAATTAATTATTTAAAACCTTGCTGTTCTTTTTTTATTAATTTCATTTACTGCATACACTTTTTGTTGTAGTAGATGAAGATATCTTTTTTGGTGTTTATTTTTTATTTAGTGTTTATTTGAGTGTAAAAAAAAAAGTGAGAGAAGAGAGAAAATTTTCAATATTTTTTGGAAAATTTAAGGTAAAGATAAATAAATCAGAACACTAATTCATAATTCTTAAAAATTAACTGGTTAGAATTAAGGCTAATTTAAATTTTTTCAGGTCAGGAATTATAACATGCTTAATAACACAATTGTGACATTCAAGTAAATAATTATTGTCGGAAAACTAAAAGAGATAATTTTTTTGATGTTTACTTTTAATTAGTGAATATTTGTGCGAGAGAAGAGAAAAAATCTCGCAAATGAAAGGTAAATAGTACACTAACTTGATATTCTCATAATTAAAGAATTAGAGTCAATACTAATTCAATTTTTTTTTTTTTTAGGACGACTCATTTTCATAAATAAATAATATTTATTCAAAAGAGCGTCGAAAGATGTGCTCACTATACATCTGACTTTATAATAATAATATATTATAATATATATATATATATATATATAAAGCCAGCGATGCAGATATTTAACTTCACAGCCCATCGATTCTAATCTTTTCATTTGCCTTTTTCTTTAAGCGATGAAGTCAAAATTTTAATTTATGCTCTTATTCTGTAATGGAATGTTTTTCCTAGTAGATATTAGAGTAATTCCTGAAAGGTAATTTTTTTACTATTATAAAATTAATATATTATACATTTAAATAATTTCGATAGAATATTATTAGTTAGAATAAAAATTTTTTTCAGATAACTTGTAGATGATTTTCTAAAATATAGAAAACATGAATGAAATCTCAGGAAATTGACAATTTCGATCCTCAAACAAAAAACCATCCAGAAAAGAATTATATTATATTTGCCACTCACTCATACATTTTGCAAATTATTTCATGTGATAAAATTGAAACAAGTCGAGAATTGAAGTTGCTCAAGTTGAATTACTTAGAAGAAAAGAAAATTTCATCCACGTATAAATTCCAACATTCAAAAAAAATTGACTCATTTGTGACTGTTACTGGATAGTGAGATTATCTCGCATCTTTCAATTCCGATGATTTCTCGAAGACGAACGAGCCTCAATCCCAGTTCCTTAATCTGCAGCTTATCCTGCTTAGCTATTCGCCACCTCATTCAAGAAAATTTTCTATAAATCATTTGGTCATCATTTACTAATATTAAAATACTAGTAGATCGAAGAATGTCCTGGAATTTGTGCCTTTTTATTTTCTACCACTTTCAAGATACAATAAAAAATAAATTTTTTTTTAAATGACCTCAAGCTGCTAGAGTAAGGCCATCTATTCATTCCATCGAAGGGCTTTAAAAGAAGATGAAGATAATTTTTTGGGGGACTTTGAAGGAACCTCTACGTGGTGCCTCCTAGTAACGTTCTCTTATCTAGAAGACTCGACTAATCCTTCCAAACAACAACAAAATACTTCAAACAGAATTGTAAAAAGATGAAATTATAAAGCAGTCCGATAAAAAATAAAAATTTTGTATATTGATATAAGCTCAAGCATTCCAAAAAAGGACGCTTTATTCCCTTAAAATTTGAATCATTTCTTATAAAATTTATATGATCTTATTACTTATTACAACTTAGCCAGGAACGGACCTGGTAATAATATTCTATTATTAGTTTTAAAAAATTTGGTGTGACTGGTCGCACAGCACACAATTTTCCCTTACCTTCGGTAATCGAAAGTTGTGTTCAGTGCTTGTCACACCAGATTTTTTGTGTCGACATATATTTAGTTTCCGACAGTAAGCTTATGGTAACTTACATTCAAATTTCAAGATGTAAAATTTATAAGTATGAGAAAATATTTATATTTTGTTACCATAGCAACCTTTTCTTCTATATTTCCTATGAAGTACAAGAGTAAAGAAGATTTCAATGGTAAAATGAGAATATACATTTTAAAGAGCATCTAAAAAATAATTGGTTTTTGAATTTTAATCAAAATCGTTTGACGGAATTTTGAGAAAATCGAAAAAAACTGAAAAAGTGCATCAGTAAAGTATTAGTACTTTTTGGTTGATTTTATTCAAAAACTTCGTGTCACGTGCCAGGGGGGTGCTTTTGCTTAAATATAAAATTTCAACTTCCTAGCTCCTTTCGTTCTTGAGAAAAACACTTTTTTGGATTCGGGGGACCTCAAAACGTGTATATCCGTCAAAATCTCTATATCGAATTTTTGACATGAATCCAATACTTCCTCTCTAGGCCTATATATTAACATATATAAGTTAGAGAAAGTAATAAAACTACTATCTATCTCGCAATGTATAAATAACAAACAATTTTAACAATACACAACACTTGGTAAATATCTAAATGAAGTGAGTGAGTGAGTTTCCAAATTGAAAACAAGTTTGTTTGCATTGACTGAAATATACATAAAAAAAAAAAAACAAGTTTCATGGTTTTTACTTGTAAATTATTCCCTTTAATAATGAATGGGCCCCGAAAAAAAGATGCGAGGGGCCCAGTAAAAATATGTTACGCCACTGACTTTAAACATATAAATTTGGAAATTATAAGAATTTTTTCGGCGGTTAATTGTGCCGGTGAGGGTATATATTGCAAAAAGAATATAACTAAGAAAGTATTGACTACCCCCTTTAAATATTTTGACAAATATTACTCCCATATTGAATTTACTTGTCGATTGCAATTAAAAAGAAGATGAACAATACTCCTTAGTTTATTCTTGTTAAAAAAATCCATATGCATAGTGAAGGAAAATATTAAGTTCCACCCATGCGTTTTCTACTTGTGATTATTTCATTGTTTTTAATAAAAATATTATATATTTTTTAATGGAAACTTTAAAACCTAAAAAATTTTCAATCAAGATTTTTATTTTATTTTATAAAGACAATGAAATAATCACAAGTAGAAAACGTATGGGTGGGACTTAATATTGTTCCTCACTGTACCATTTAACCTTATGAATTTTTAAAACATTTCCAACACAAAACCCAGCCGTCTTAGTTTACTAAATCTATATGATTGTTACAAGTTAATTATACTAATCAACTTATTATTATTATTAAGGTGTTGAAGAGTGAAAGAAGAAGGGGGGAGACAAAAGAGTTAAAGTCAGGTCCTGAAAAATGCTTTTTTGGTTCTCTCTATGATCTGAAGGGCAATTAGACTTCCAACAGTTGCTCGTCTGTCATTCATTGAATTGGTGAAAATTATTTGTCTGATTAAAAAAATAAACATATCAAAGTATGAATTTTTTTATATAATAGTAAATACAAACATATATATATGCATATTGAATCAATAGAAAACTAATAATCATAATAATAATTAGCTGACTCATATTACTTTCTTTTACCTCTATATTAATATAAATAGAGAGAAAGTATTGGATTTATGTCAAAAATTCGATGTCGAGATTTTGACGGATCTTCACGTTTTGAGGTCCCCTGAATCCAAAATGGTTTTGGTGACATGGTCTGTCTGTGTGGCTGTGAACAAAATATCTCAAGAACGTAAAGAGCTAAGAAGTTGAAATTTTATATTCTTTCTTTCTCTTTTCAACAGGCGTCAGACCGTGCGACGGGCCGGCCTGTTCTATTTCTTTCGGTCGCAAATCGCATGATAGGGTTGAAGGGAAAGAGCGAGATCCGCCGACCTCGCATCGCGGGAATAAGGTGAGGAGAGAAGAAGAAGAAATTTCAATTCCTCTCAAAAATAAATTAATTGGCGGTCTAAAATGACGTTTTTTCCCTCCCTCCTGGGAGATATAAAAGGGAAAAAACTTGAAACAAATCTCTTAATTGCTAGTTTAAAGGTTTCTGGATTTCTCCAATGAGCAAGCAGCTAGTAGTTTTTTCAATTTAAATTTATTAATAAATGTTCCAGGGCCGACGTTTTGGTCGCATTCCCTCTCTGTCCATAATAATAGATACACTCTATTGGATTTATTAAATTAATAATATATTTTGTCAATATAACCACTGGAGGATCAATATATTGACATTGGCATATAGTCTTAATTGCTACTTGCCCTAGTATATTTTTTTTATATTAGTCGCGTTGGTTGTATCAAGAGTGAGGGGTTAGCAGGTAATGGTGGCGGTGGGTTGTTTACGGGATCGCAGTCTTGCTGGTCTCCAGGTCAATTTAGTCTCTGAGAACTAGAGGAGGGTTCACGAATTACAAAAATTACTCTTTATTAATCTCGATCAACAAAATACACCTTCGTTACAGAAAAAAATCAATAAACCAACTCAAATAAACAAAAGTCTCAACAATCCCTCTATTATCCACCTCCCTTATACCGTGACGTCACCTCTTCTCTCTCATTACAATTGTGTATACTCGTGTTTGTATTTGATTCTTCGGGGCCTCAATTTGCCTACTCCCAAAATCGGAGTGTTGTTGGTCTGGTTGGTGAAATGCCTCAAAGGAAATCGCAACAACCAATCCGAAAAAATTTATCTTTGCATACAGTGCCGGATTACCCATTAGTCGGAGTAGGCGATCGCCTATGGACCCCACGTTTTTTAGGGGCCCCGCATCATTAGATTTTTTAAAACTCTTTTTCGGCATCTGAGGTCAATTAAACACAGTCGCTATTAATTTAATTTGATTGGTAGCCACTTGAATTGAAATTAATTTTTGTTGCGGATGAAAGTGGCAAGCATTGTAGAGGAGTATATATAATTATTTTTCGGGGGGGGGGGGGGGGTCCGACTCGTTTTTGTATATCTCCCCCCCCTATATTTTAAAATTATATAAGTTTTATTCAATGGAAAATTCCTTATGAAAATTTTTAAAATGTGTATAAATTTCGATTTTTCCATGAGCCCTGTGGGGACATATATATTTTATACTTCTCTTAAAATATCTAGTCTCCGTTCAACTCCTGAGAGTTAAGCATATGAGCTGAGAGAGTTTTATGAAGGTCTAGATTACTTATTATTTAAATATTTCCAACAGCAATATTATTTAACTCTATTTTTTGAAGACCCTTCCAATTATGAGTTACTGAGAGAAATTTTCCACCACAGTATTTTTTTTTTTTTTATTTCAAGTTGACTTTACTATTCAGAGGCAATCATGATTTATTTCAAGATAGGATTTTTTTTTAGAAAATCTTTTCAGCTGATTAGCTATTTGAGTACAAGTGGGAATGAGATAGATAAATAATTCCTTCATTTATCTAAAAGACGTTAATTGGAAAAAAATGAAATGAATTTAAATAATCAATTCCAAGGGGAGCGCCCATAAAAAAAATGGATAAATAATGATTTATCCATTCAGAATATTTTCGACCTGTCTGGATTCAAGTGTCTAAAGATTTCAATTGCACTGGTGAGTAGACAAGTAATTGTTTGTAATGGAATAAGAATTAAAAGACAATTTTTTTGAAGATGTCACCAAAAGAAGAGAAGTATGATTATTCGAAAGTCAACGTTTCGAAACCAAGCCTCGAAGATGCCTATCAGGCTTATCCGATACGGTGGCTTATTTTAACGCTCTTCTCGCTTCATTCTATGTTGAACGCCACACAGTGGGCTCAATACACTATTATACCTGACATCATCAGGGTAAAAACATTTTAAATTTTTTATAATAAAGAAAATGGTTTTTATATTGTGGCCTGTTTCAGAAATATTATTCAGTCTCGAATGAGGCGGTGGAATGGACAGGGTTATCATACATGGTAATGTATGTGTTGCTCTTTTTACCTGGTACCTTTAGCATTCTGAAATTGGGACTGCGTTGGGTAACATTTATTGGTGCTGCGATTACAATGCTCGGTGCATGGCTCAAACTTGCCTCTGTGTCTCCTGATAGATTCTGGGTCGGCATGCTTGCACAGTTCATTTGTGGACTTGGTCAGGTAGACTATATAATTTTATTTAATAAAGTCATAATAATCTCAATTCATTCATTTTAAGGCTTTGGCCAATTGACGAATGTTCGAACCCTCAAAATAAGCTTTTGAACAAAATCGGCCAAAAACTACTAAAGTACTTTTTAAGTTTTTTTTTTTTTTTTTTTCGAATTTCTCAACAGCTTTAACGATTTTGATTAAAATTAAAAAATCAATTATTTTTTACATGCTCTTTAAAAAGTATATCAGTAAAATTTTTAGTGAAAATTGTTTGAAGTACAGTGAGGGACAATATTAAGTCCCACCCATGCGTTTTCTACTTGTGATTATTTCATTGTTTTTTTAAAAGAAAATGAAAATCTTTATTGGAAATTTTCTAGTTTTGTACCTTGAAAGTTTCCATTAAAAAATATATAATATTTTTTTAAAAACAATGAAATAATCAGAAGTAGAACACGCAAGGGTGGGACTTAATATTTTCCCTCACTGTACTTTACCTATGTACTTTTTCAGTTTTTTTCGATTTTCTCAAAATTGATTGTAACGATTTTGATTAAAATTCATAAATCAATTATTTTTTAGATTCTCTTTAAAATGTATATACTCTTTTTGTCCTGAAAATTGTTTGAAGTACACTTACTTTACTGACGTGGTATTTCAGATTTTTCAAATTAATTTTCCGGCTGTTCCTTCCATAGAGCCAATGTTAAATCCCTATGGGGATTTGCATGTTAATTTCGATTCAAAAGGTCTATTGTGTATAAAATATCCAAATATGAGATTAAAATTTTGAAAAATAATCATAGTTTATTTCAAGCAGTCAACATTTAAAATGCAAGTTTGGAACTAAGGTGCTATGGGAAACTTAATATATCTCAACACAAAAAAATCTGGTATGGCAAGCACTGTACACAACTTTCTCTTACCAAAGGTAAGAGAAAGTTGTGTGCTGTGCGACCAATCACCCTACATTTTTTTGGATATAGATTCGATTTCAAATAAAAAAGTTTTATCTAATTTTTGTTGTACATTTGATAGGTGTTTTTACTGTCTGTGCCACCGCCTTTGGCAGCTACTTGGTTCCCTCCAAAACAAGTTGCCACTGCCACTGCCATTGGTGTCTTCGGAAACCAGCTTGGGATTTGCGTCAGTTTCATTACTTCCACCAAAATGGTGAGGGACAGTGAAAATCTTGATGACATCGGTCAAGACCTCTTTGTGCTCTTCTTAAGTATTGCAATCGTTCAAACGATCATGGTCTTGTTAATTTTCTTCTGTAAATTTTTTATTGTTTTTTTTTTTTTTATTTCTTTAAAACTTTCGCATTCCAAACTAAATTGATTTATTTTTAGTTTTTAAATCAGAACCACCAACGCCTCCATCCCCAGCGCATGATAATAAAGATGAAGAATTACAAACTATTGGAGAATTTTTTCAATCAATGAAACGTTTATCGAAAAATTTAAATTTTATACTTATGCTTTTGACTTATGGAATCAACGTGGGCGCTTTTTATGCTGTTTCGATTATGTTGGGAGAGCTTATTTTGCCTTTTTTCGAGGTATATTGTTCGTCCAAAATTAAATTCAAATTTTATTTTATTTTATAACTATTTATTTCACTTGCAGGGAGCTCATGAATTTGCTGGAATTGTTGGAGTTCTAATTGTACTCGCTGGAACTGTTGGGTCTATTATTAGTGGAGTCATTTTAGATCGAGCAAGGAGATTTAAGTAAGTTTAAATATTAATTGATGAAATGAAATCCCTGAATACAAATCTAGATTGGTGCGAATGCGAACGAACGGCTTGAGAGATTGTATATAAAATATATTATATAAGATTTATATTCAAGGTGAAGACCCACAAATTAAGAAAGATAATAGCAAAGATAGAAAAAGAAGAAGCCCCAAGGGTATTCAACTAAACGCTGGTTTTATTCCTCCCCGATCTCAAATATCCAGCACCCAACCTAAAAATTTGATTTTTTTTATTTTTAAGAGAAACTACTTTGGTCCTTTACGTCTTTAGTGGCATAGGAATGATGGCCTTTACTTTCACTATAGAGACTAATCATCAATTAGCAACATATCTAGTCTCAGCGCTTCTTGGGTAAGCAAATGAATATTTAAATTTTGAAAATATAGAAGAACTATAAAATTCCATGATTTGATTTTTTAAATCGGCCATTTGAAAGAATATTTCGATATTTTTAAGATTTATTTTTTTAATATTACAAAGATTTTATTAAAGCTTTTGTGGTTTGTATTATTATTATTATTATTATGGGAGTTTTTAATTATGTTATTAATTATTTATTAAAAATATAAATACTGTACAACGTTTCGACTACTTCTTCTGCAGTCGTTTTCAGGTTGTGTACTTGCTCAGATTCAGGTGAACTAACCTCAAGAGACCGTAACATGCATTTTATATACGATGAAATATATATACAAAATGCACGCACCTATCCCTTAGAGGTTAGTTCACTTGAGTCGTAGCAAATGCACAGTACTTGAAAACGACTGCAGAATAAGCAATAAACAGTATTTATATTTTTAATAAATAATGAATATAAAAATAAGGTCTATAATTAAAAACTGCATAATAATAATAATTAGAAAGATCCTTTGCTTATTTTAGGTTTTTTATGGCTGGTTATTTGCCGGTGGGACTGGAGTTTGCTGCAGAGTTGACGTTTCCTGAACCGGAAAGTTCCTCCTCAGGGTTGATGACTGCAGCCGTTCAAGTGATCACTTTAATTCTTGTGCCAGCATATCGTGGAATTATTGACGGCTTTGGTCATCGAATTGCGAACCTTGCTTGTTCTATGTTATTACTCATTGGTGCTGGAGTCACAGCATTTATTTCTTCCGATCTCAGACGACAGAGAGCAATCGAGGAAGCCAAAGCTAATTTAAATGTAGTTTATCGAACAGTGAAAACACTAGAAACCACATAGAAGAATAAAATATTATGGACCCAGGGAAAATTATGGTCAACAAGATCATTAAAGAAAATGAGACTAACTACAAAATTACATGGAAAATATATGGAAATGAAGTAGGTATCTTAGTGAATGCAAAACTACGTATTCAAATATTTTGTAAATAAAAAAATTTATCTAGGGTGAAATAGGCAAATGGCAAAAATAAATTAGGTGAGATTTTTAAAGAATAATTCTTAAATATTTTATCTCCAAAGACAATATAAAAATGTACCTTTTAAAAATTTAACATTTTATAACAAAAATAATAATTACGTGAATATTTACAACAATATCCTTAATATAAGTATTCTCTTTTTCAAAATCGAGATGAATAGAAAAATATTAAATGAACAGACGAATTAACAATCCCGAATTCCATCTTCCGTGATCTGAAAAATTAATGATTTAGAGTAAATAAATGAAAGTTTATTAATGTAATTGAATGACTGTTTAGCTAGAGATCTTTTTTTGCAAATCTTGTAAAAACTTGTTTATATAAATATATATAGAGATATACAGGGTGTCCCAGAACTTAGGGATAATCCGTGAACAGGAAATAGGTCAGTTCATGAGTGTTCAAATGAAAAAAAAGTTTTTTCAATAAAAGCCTCTTAGTTTTCGAGTTAGGGACATTTTTTGAAAATCTGGAAAATCGCTACCTTTCCCTAAATAATTAAATGCTATGGCTACAAATTTTCATATTTTAATATTCTAATTTTAGTTACGGAATCCTGAATAACACTGATAACAAAAATAACCGTGACTTATACTTTTTGAAAAAAAAAAAAATATTTTTGCCGGATTTAAGTTATGTGTTAAAAAATTTTGATGAGCTAACTTTGACTCTTGATATCTTATAAAAATATGTAATAAACAATAATGGCAAATTATGTAAAAAATTAGCGCATTTAATCAAGATTCTAAAATTGTGCTTTTTTATTTTTGTTAAATAATATTTGTATTTTTATGCGAAAAAAATGAATCTCCAAACATTATTCGTAATTGGAATGAAGAATAGAATTTAATACAACTAATTAAATTTATTCAAATATCTTTATTAATTTAATTACTTGTTTTTCTTTTTTTTTTTCAAAAAGTATAAAACTCACTGGTTATTTTCTGAATAGTGATCGATAACAGTGTTTGTTATTCAGGATTCCGTAACTAAAATTAGAATATTAAAATATGAAAATTTGTAGCCATAGCATTTAATTATTTAGGGAAAGGTAGCGATTTTCCATATTTTCAAAAAATGTCCTTAACTCGAAAACTAAGAGGCTTTTATTGAAAAAACTTTTTTTCATTTGAACACTCATGAACTGACCTATCTCCTTTTAAGGATTATCCTTGTTTTGAAAACAGCATTGGTTTGTTAAACCTTTTAAAATAAATATGATTTTTTTTTTATGTATTTTTTTGTATACTGAAAAGACCTAAACCTCGTTCTTAAATAATTATTATGATATTCTCAAAATAAGAGAAAGAATACCCGGAAGAAAGCGGAGCTCTCAGGATGAGTTGTAGATTTAACAAGAACGGCTATACGAGTTGATGAAGAGAATCGACCATCAGTGCCAAGTAATAATCGAGTATTAATTCGATGAGGAAAAGTATCTCCGAGCGCTGGAACGATTGAAGGTGCCCCATTCTCATCGAAACGTGTTGTGACTTGATTAGTTAATACAATCTAAAAAAAGAAAGATTTGTTTCAATTCAAAAAGCATGACCAAAGTATATTATTGGTGATTAAATAAAAGACATGCCACTAATTATTTCAAACAGTGGAAAATTGACCATGGTATAAACAAAAATATAAACTCACCACTAAAGAATGTGTACAAGCTAATTGATGCAGTTCTTGCAATAATCGAAAGAGTTGTGACGTTCGGTCTGATGTTCTTTTTTCACCGTCACGAAAGAGAAAAGCCAGGCTGTCGAGAATAATTAAACGAACCTACGAATTATATACAGACACATTTTAAATTTGAAAAAAATTTAAAAATTAAAAAGAAATTACTTTTGATTCGGTTTTTAACATTTCATTGAGACGGAAAAGACAGGCGAATAACTCGGCAATTGACGAGATCTGAGCAATAGAAACTCCCGAAAGCAAAGAATTAATATTCCATTTGTTACAATTGGAGTCTGAAATCTTCACCGAAAGTTGTTCAACGCATGATTTGGCCATGGCTAGAAAAAAATTTGAGAAATATTAATTTTAAGAATATAATAAGATGTTGGTTCTCAAGGCGCTGAGGCATTCACCTTCAAGACGTTGGACCGAAAATCCATGATCGCTCACTATATATATAGCTTGTCCTTCGAGACCGCCGAGGGATTTTGGAATTTGAACCGTAACACAAAGTTGAATACTGTAAAAATAAAATATATGATCAGATATAAAAGGATGCAAATACCACAAAATTGTTTTTTTTTTTTTCTTAATTTGTTGACAATTTACAAAATTCACCTCAATGTAAAAAAATTATCAAATCTCTCAATGATGCAGAAGAAAATAGGAACCCACCTCAGTAGACTCCTATGAAAGTTATTCTCCAGACTATCGTATCAACGTATCGGGTTTCTGACACAAATAATTTAAGGGTTGCTCACCAACAAATCATTTCTTCGCATTTTATCATCTCATTTGAAAACAATAATGGCCGTGAATATTTTTTCTCCATTTCCCCCTATTTAAAAGTGATTGATGCTCAAATCAATCAACTTTCTGGACGATTTATGATTTAAGTTGTAATTTTAATAAAACACTGTTTTTAACTACATATATTAGTGGATGAGATGGGCAGTGAAAATAATTGAGGTTCAAGTTGTCGCTGTAGACAATTAATTAAGGATGTATGGAGGCAAGGCAGCCAAGAAAAATGCTCTGAATGCTTTCACCAATCAGAAACGTTTCGGTTCATTTATTATGTACCATCTTTAGTCCATTAATCGGTGTGTGTATATATTGCTCAGAGTTGGTCGTGTAATATAGCATATACATTGTTTTGTAAGTAGAATACTATTATAGACTATATCTATATAATGACATTTTTCGGCTTAAATTAAATCAATGGTAATTGATGAGATTTCAAATATATCTATCATATACAGATCTAACTGAAAAATTTCATTATATATAGAGATAATAGTATTAAATCCACAAAACAATATATATGCTATATTATTCGAGCAACTCTGAGCAAAATATACAAGGGTTATTGGACTGAAGATGGATGGTACATAATAAATGAATCGAAACGTTTCCAGCTGATTGGTGAAATCATTCAGAGCCTCCATACAGTCTTAATTAAAAAAATAATCTTGGTTTTTCTGGTTTGTCCCGAATTCTACATCATACAATCAGCATCATTCGCAATGAAATCTATGATTTTCAAATTGAAATTTTTTCAATTAAAGAACCGAAAATGTTAAAAAATAATCCAGTGATACCTCGATTAGGAGAATATTTTATTTTGGCTACCGGTACCTGTTCTTCTGTTGCACCTTACCAGATTTGTGTTTTTCCTGAGCCCGGAGGTCCAAACAATTCAATGATCTCTCCACAGGGAAATCCTCCATCCAAAAGACGATCCAATTGACGACTCAAAGAGACAATCCTAGGTCTTGATTCTTCATCTTCCCAGAAATCTAAAGCCGAACGAGATTTGATATTTTCATTTGAAACATTTTTCAATGAATTATTCGATCTGAATAAAATGTGAGCCGCTTTTGATGATATTTCTAAAATATTAAAATTATTCATATAAGTTATATAAAAAATATATCAATAAAGTTGTAATTTATATTATTTAAATTAATTTTACTCTGATTGTTATAAATATCATCTTCATAATTAAAACCAATTGAAAGAAGTCTTGATAATCCTAAGTTATTTATAGGAAACGTTGACAAATGTCTATTCATGTTAACTTCAAATTTCACATTTTTTTTGAAAATGATTTTAAATATGATTAACTGAGAGATTAATTAAATCATAGCAAAATTAAGTAAATTTTTAAATCAGCTTTATATGGAAAAAATCAATTTGATTTCACCAAATCACATTTTATTAAAAATTGTCAAATATATAATTGGATCATAAACATTATTGTATGATCATAAACTGACGGATCTGACTTTAGTGCACAAGGAGCGGATTAAAAGAGCCAATGAGAGTACTTTGATTTACCGCTTAAAATTAAATATGGCAAATCAAAATGAATATATTAATTAAATTAAAAAGTGTACCTGGTTGAAAATGTACATAAAAATAATAAAGGAGTTAATAGCCAGACAATAAAACTCAGATCGGAGACATAGGGGGACAGAGGGAGGGGATAAATCTCCCAGGACCAGGTTCTTTAAACTTCAACCATAAATTCCCAAAGAAAAAACATTAAATAATGAATTTGAACTAGCAAAGTTTGGTAAAGTGAGAATGGAGAAAATATCTTTGTTGACCACTTAAAAGAAAAAATAGACCACATTCCACATAGAAACATTCATTAAATCATATTTTCTTAAGAAATGAAATAAATAAAAAAAAAATCAAACAATAGAAATACAATAACTTTTTATTAAAATGTCTCTTAAAAAGAGAATATTACTTTTTTATACCACAGGGGGGGGGGGTACCTATCACTAGTGTATATATTTTAAACTGAGTGCCACAGCGCTAGCAACGCTATCTGCGGTTCTAGCAAGAAGTTACTTTGAACTGTCAAAACACCAAATCACCCAAATCTATGACCCCGTGGTTGCCACAAATCACCTGTAAATCACCATCAATCACTATCAGCATTAAATATTTTAAGGGTTATCAATTTTTCATTTATTTATTAATTATTCGTATTCATTAATATTTCATAATAAATACGTACATATTTCATAATCAATTTAATATTTATTAAATGTGGGCAGACACACTTTTGATTTTATTTATATCAATATGCACAGCTTTGCTAGGAGAAGGTGAATAAATCAAATTATTTATAATATTTTTTTAAATTTATTTATTATTATTTAATTTTATTTAGGATTAACTTGGATTATGGTTTACCGTACAGAGAAATATCAAAAATTAAAAGCTGAGGTAGAACGACAAAGTAAAAAACGTAAGTAAATCGCTCTATTGCAATAGAGTGAATAAACGTGTTTATTCACTCTATATTTTACCATTAAAACAAGTGGCTTTTTTAAATAATATTTTTTTTATAAGAAGGTGAGAATCATTTATTCAATTTTTAACCTACAAGTCATTGCATACTAAAATAATGTTTTTTTTTTTTTTCTAGTTGAAAAAAGAAAAGAAGCTCATGGAGACTCATTAGATCGTCAACATAAGAAAAAAATTGAAAGAGAAGAGGAAAAATTAAAAAATAATAATAGAGATCTTTCTTTAGTTAAAATGAAATCAATGTTTGCAATTGGATTTGCTTTTACTGCTCTTTTGAGTATGTTTAATAGCATGTAAGTAATTCTTTTTATTAAGACATAGCTTTAAAATATTAAATTTCCTGACAGTTTTGTATAATTTTAACTGTAATGATCTCACCCTCGCAGGGGGGGGGGTAATCTTTTGGGACTGGCCGCAAACTTTCGGTAATTTAAATTTGCATTCTGTACTTCTTTACCAGAATATATATAGCCTACAAATAAAATTTTTAACTATTAATTTTTAAAATTTTATATATTAAAATTAATTACCTCCTTTACCCCTTCCCCATTTTGTATCCGCAATTGGTAGGAGTAGAAGTTGCTTATGAGATGCTTTTTTTTTAATTTTATGCTTATTGAACAACAAATCAATAGGCCAGAATCAATAGCAAAGAATGGAAATATATTTTCGCCACTTTGGCACTGAAAAGAGAAGACCTTTTAACAACGTTTGGTAGGCTTAACTTAACTCAATTAAATCGAACTTTTTCCTTATGCATACAATCCAAAATATTAATACTTAAGAATTTATATTTAGGAATAGGCCTAATTAAACAATCAATGTGATTTTTTGCAGATTTGATGGTCGAGTGGTTGCAAGACTTCCTTTTGTTCCCATTTCTTGGCTACAAAGCCTTTCACATCGAAACCTGCCTGGAAATGATTACACCGAATGTTCTTTTATATTTTTATATATCCTCTGCACAATGTCAATTAGACAGGTAATTTTTCTTTATATATATAAATGAGAGTATTTTGAGGTACAATTTTAAAAAATGTTTTCTAATCTAGCTGTGTCCTATTTATGTAATTGGATCTTATTTAAATTTACATATAAACTCGGTGCAAAATGGATATATAAAATTTGGCTGACTCTTAATTCTACTTCCCTTAATACTATTCTTCATGGTTGTATGGCACCACTGGTCATCATATGTATTACCAGTTCCTAATAAAATTCGGAAAAATGATCAAATGTTTTAAGCGCCTCATACACGCCGTACTTTGGTACGCGAGCCGGATCCGGTGATTTTTCATCACATACTTGTACGAGACTGGCTCGCGAGCCCGGCCAGGCTCGCCTACAAACGAGCCAAATCTGCAAGTGTATGGGCTCTCACGAGCCGAGCCGAGCTAAAAATAAAATAAAATATTGTTTGTAGATGGCCGTAAGGATGATCAGTTTTATTATAAGGACATCGGCCAACAAAATAAATACTTTTGCGTATTATCCGTTTATTTGTAAATATTTCGATTCCAGTGATATAGAATCATCTTCAGTACAATCAACGGACGGATGTTTTGCAAATCGTTAATTACTCCCATCCAATATGACAATTTTTATAAAAATTGCATTCATGGAATGCTCAGCTATTTTGTCATTTTGGATGGGAGAAAGTAACGATTTGCAAAACATCTGTCTATTGTACTGAAGATGATTCTATATTCCTGGAATCGAAATGGATAATACGCAAAAGTATTTATTTTGTTGGCCGATATCCTTATAATAAAACTGATAAAATAAAATACTTTTTCTGAGGAACGAGTCCGCCCACACATGTGCGGATCTGCTCCCGTGCCGGACAGAAGGCCCAGACGGATCTGTCTCGGCTCGGCTCGTCAGAGTCCACACTCTTGCGGATTTGGCTCGTTTGATGGCGAGCCGGGCTCGCGTACCAAATAAAATAAAAAAGTACGAAGTGTATGGGGCGCTTTAGAGTGAGGTGAATAGCTGAGTTGATCTTGTATTTAATAGTCTGAAATAAAGAAAAGAGCGATTGCAGCTATGTTTATTTCGTTTATTAGGCACTGCAAACCGAGGTTTCGGTCAGATATATGACCATCTTCAGGGCTACAAAATATAACAGAAAGGAACGAGTGAATATATAGTCAGAATTCTGACTGAGTGGGTGTCATTGTCATATTGCAGCCCTGAATATGGTCGCATGTCTGACTGAAAAATCGTCTTAAAGTGACTAATGAACGAAATAAAAATAGCTGCAATAGCTCTTTTTGTCTTACACCGGTGCCAGCAGTATTTAGCCTAGAAATAATAAATCAGTTCTTCTCTTCTAAAATATCTAAAATATAAATTTAATCCTTTGACTTTTTACTTTTTTAAATATATACAAGGAAATTTCATAATCTATGCTTAACATTTATATATATAATAATACTTGTATATCTAAAACGGGTCTATCCGAGCTGGCTATTGACATTTATTCGACGTTTCGGCTCTCTTTTTGGAGATATTTTCAAGTGTGAGAGTGAGTCAGGGCCGGAACTAGGAGATTTTTTAAGGGGGGCAAAATTTAATTTGCCGCCCCCTCCTTAAAATTTTCTCTGATCTCAAAAATTTTTCTGCGAAATTTTTTTTTTTTTTTTTCGCGGAATCAAATTTTCCCGTCCGAAAAAATATTTTACCTTTTTTTAGAGACGCAAAATTTGCCGCCCGGGGCACGTGCACCCACTGCCCCCCCCCCTAGATCCGGCCCTGGATTGAGTTGTGGGTTAGAGAGTGATGGTAGTGGTGATGTCCTTGTCTTTCTGGTGGACAAATTTTATCGGTGAACGACTCCGAGGTTTGGATTTACACCTTTAAAATCTAGGTATAGATTGGTTGCATTTAGTGGTGTGTTCTCTCCCAAGTATTTTTACAGCTGCTTAATGAAATTGATTACTAACTAATGATTAGACTAAACCCTTTGAACTTAAGATTATTGTATTATTATTCATATACTATTTTAATCTATTTGAAGTCTTATATTATTATTTTTTTTTTTTTTTTCAGAATATCCAAAAAATCTTGGGCTTTGCTCCCTCAAGAACTGCCAGCAAACAGTCGGGCAGCATCTTCGGCCCCCCACCTCAACAATTTAAATAAAATTAGTTGAACTTCCACTCAAAATTTGTTCACTTTTTTATTTCATTTAAAATATATTTTATAAACAATATTTTAATAAGTATAATTGAATCAAAACTCGATAATATTGCAAGTAAAATTTTTTTTAACAGTAAAATAATAAGAGTATTTTTCTTTGTGCCAATATAGGGTTTATGAATATGAAATCCTAAAACTTGAATAGTTTTTATTTTATTATATATATATATATATATATATATATGCGAAGATAAGTTTTCTCGTGTTAAGTCAAGTGTGATGTTGAGAGTATACTCGACGTTTCGGCTCTCCTTTTGGGGCCATTGTCAAGAGTATGGGATTAGGGGGAATTGTTGAGGTAGTTTGTTTGGATGTGTTTAATTGCGTTTGGGTTCAGTTTAGGTTGACTACGAGGCCTCAATCTGCCTCCCCACGTCGAGGTGTTATTGGTTTGGTTAGTGGATGTGTTAGGGGCTTGAATTTGTTCCTGAGATTTAGATTGTGTGTGCGTGTGATTGTGTCTGTGTTTAATTTAGGTTGGCTTCGGGGCCTCAATCTGCCTACTCCCCCAGTCGATGTATTGCCGGATGTTTCCGAGGCTTGTGTTTGCCTTTGTGTTGTGTTGTGTGGTGTCGGTTTGCGTGTATATTAGTCGAAGTGATTTGTTTTTTTACAAGTTAGCCAGAGACCAGTCAACTCCAACGCCTCAGCAGTAAGCAAATCCAAAAAACAAATCACTTCGACTATCAACAAGCAAACCGACTTCCATTTAAACCAAATTTTGAAACAAGAACTTCCTTATCCAATATTAAAATCTGTTTACCTTAAACAAGGAGTAATTACTTTTTAATAGCATACTCTATCTCGATATTATAATTTAAAATCCATCTAAATTTATTAATGTTTGTTTATTTAATTCAGTTCACCACTGATGGCTTAGAGTGAAATTTGTCAGCCAAACAGGACAGTCTGAGATCTTCTTCTTTTATTGATCTAATCACTTCTTTCATCGACATTGTTGATACTCAATGAGAAATTTTTATTATTTGGCCTAATTCTTATAAAACTAAAATTGTTTTTATTCCCAAAGCACCAACTGAGTTAATAATTAAGGGATACATTTCAACATATGCTTGGCGTTTCAGAAGTATAGAGCTCCTTTCCAAAAAACGAGAAACAATTTTTTCAGGCCTAGGACGGGCCCAGAGAAAGGGTTTAAAGAGTAGATTTATAGTGACTCTGAGGATTATGAAAAATGAATGATTTTATGAAGGAATAAAAGGTCTAAATCAAAAATAAAAACAGCTTTCACAACTAAAAATCAATTTTTTTAATATCAACACCTATTATTTGCTATTAATTCATGAAATTTTCAAATAACTTTGGACAATTTTAAAGCTTTGGACCACAAATTTATTTTTATCTTTCACCAAACAGGAAAGATTAAATTAGTAAAATCATTTATATACAATAATAATAAAAAGAACAAAATAATAAAATTATAAATGCAAAAATCAAACAACAATCACATGAACAACATAGATGATATTGAATTTTTTTCATTGCTATACAATTATTTATTTATTTAGACTAATTTAATTAAATATTATTTTTATATTATATTTTATTGTGTTATAATATTAAACAACCAAGCATCATTGCTCAAATCTAATCATTTAGGAGAAAGACTAAAGTTTTTACAGAATTTTATATTTATAATATATATATATATATATACCAGGTATATGTATGTACAGAAATTATGAAGTTTATATTTGATCTTTTAAGGCTTTGTTTAGTTTCTTTACTAAATCGGTGACCATTTTATTCTATTTCCACCCTCCCAATAAAATGATCAAAAAGGCTTGAAGATAAAAAAAAAATTTGGTGATTTTAAAATAAATTCGACACTTACAAATATTTTGTTTTTATAAAATAGTATAAAAATAGATAAAGTTTAAAATCATCATTTATTGTTTATCTATCTGATAGGCAGAACCGTCGAGAGACTGTCCAATGCTGGATCTTATAATATTTTTCCGTAAATAATATCAGCCCCATTTTCTTATCCCCTCTCGTCTGCATTGATAATAGGTCTTTAATGATAATTTTTAGAGAAATTATTTTTAAAAAATATTTTTATTTTTAGATTTTTTTAAATTCAAAATTGAAATAAAATACTACTCAGGCCAAGTTATAAAGAACAAAGCGAAATATTTTCCAATTTTTATTGTAATTAGTTGATGACTTGTCTCATGAAACAAGAGGAAGATTTTTTTTTTTTTTTTGGCCCGAGTATAAATCTGTGTTTTAATTGAAATATCATTATTTAATTTAAGTTATATTTTCTTTGGCTGGAGACTGTGTATATTATTGATGCTGGTTAGGCAGCCAGGATTAGAAATAAAACAATTTTATTTCAATCTGCTCGTCGACGTTTCGGGTGCTAATCGTGGGGTCTGCTCGTCGACGTTTCGGGTGAGGAAGGGGGCGATTAGCACCCGAAACGTCGACGAGCAGATTGAAATAAAATTGTGTTTTATTTCTAATCCTGGCTGCCTACCCAGCACAAATAATTATTTCATTTATGTTATTTTTCCGAATGAATTTTAACATAAGTATTTCTTGTCAACTTTATGGGAAAATGTTGATCACCTTTTTTTTTTTTTTTGGATTTTTATGATGATAAAAATATTCTTTTCCATTACAACATTTTATATATATCTTTTTTTTTTAACCTTTGTAAAATGATTAAAAATTTTTTTTTAATATAGTTAGAGCTTATCACAGTTAATTATATTTTTGAAAAGAAAAGGCGTTATCAACTTTTTTTTAATATATAAATTTTATTAAATAATTGTAAAATAAAATTAGAAATCTTTTTGAAAATTTTTATCAATTACAAAATAAGACTTCCATCAGCTCCATTTTTATTCGAAATAAGTTTTTTTACTAAAAAGATTTATAATGAAAAATAAATTTAATTTTTATTGCCAACCATAATTATTTACATTGTTATTAAGCCAGTCTTCTATTAGAGGCATTACCAAGACAATAGTAAAGTCATGCTGCTGTTAAGGAAGTTAGTAAGGGAAAACTGCAATTATTTATAATATATAGACCTATATATTTTGTTATTACTAGCTAGCTGCTTAGCATCCTTTTTCCAGAGACTTTTTGTTTTGCCTGTTTTTTTTAGTACATCTTCAATGTTTAAATATAATTTCAAATCTTCAACTCAATATAAAGTTATATTTTCGCAACAATCAGACGAAAAGTCATTTCTCCATTAGTTTATATATGTCCACATACATAAAACTTTATCATAAAAGGTCGTCCACATATACATCACGCCTTTTTTGACGATATTCCAGCCCCCCCCCCCCCCCCCCCCGTCAAAGTTACTCACATACAAACAATCCCCCCTATAAATATAATCGAACAGACCAAATAATCACATGTCACAACATAGAACTACCCCGCCCAACTCAACTTTGAATTGTAATGTCACACTTGAAGAAACCCCGTCAACTGGAGAAACCCCCGGGCCCCCCATGTCACAATTAGTAACGTTTTGTCCAGACCCCTACCCCATCCCCTCTCTTAACGCGTTACGAAATATGTGGACGACCCTTAATCTCTATTATAGTCAGATCAGGTCAAGAAAATTTTTTCCCTTGTCGTAGTTATATTTTTTTACTGAGATTTTTTTTCAATACATAATTCTTTCTTTCAATAATAATTAGTAAAGATTAATTAATTTAGAATTTCTTATTTAAAATTCTAAATTAATTAATCTTTACTTTATTTTTTGTTGAAGAAAACTTTAAAGAATTTTTTTTTAGAATTTCCATAAAAAGGAAAATACAATATTAATAAAATATTTTAAGAAATCGGTTTAGAGGAGAACAAAGTTCTTCTTTTTGTTATTCAAATTCTGACGCTTGATTTAAAATTATATAAAGATTAAAATTTTATTTATATAATTATATATATATAAATCAAAATCTTCAAAGTAAATTGTGGTTCCTCACAATTCTAGACTCAAATGACTCGGTTTGAAACTGCAAGGACATTTAATAAACACATTTTGAAATTTCATTTAATCGTGATTAATTAATAACAAATAAAAGGTTTGATAAGACCAATGTCAAGGGCCAGAAATTCTTAAACCAATGGAGCCAATATTTAAAATTCAGGTCTGGTTATGATGAGATACTCTTCAATTTCTATATCTTAATCTGAGATAGAAATGCGTTAATTAATATGACCAGAATCTATAAAAAAATATTTTTCACGGGCGTATCCAGCGAGGGGCAAGACGGGGAGCAGTTGCCTCCCCCCCCCCCCCCCTTTAAAATTTGAAATATAATTATAAATAAAAATTCACATCATTTGAATTGAGAGAAGATAAAAACTACAAGTGACGCCATTTACTATCTCCACTTAGGTTGTGGCATTTAATAAAATAATAAAATGGATATTAGAAAAGTTCCTCCCCCGCCCCCCTTTCGTTTTGACCTGGAATCGCTCATTATATTTTTGTATAAAATTTGAAGTATAGCAATTTATTTGAGGCTCCCAAAAAAACTGTCAGAAAAATGAGTTCATCAGGATGTGGCATATGGGCAGCCAAGGCGAAAAATAAAATAAAAATCTATTTTTTGTCGACGTTTCGAGTGCCGATCGCACTCTTCATCAGGACAAAAATGATGTCAAGTTGCTACACTGCCATGTTAACTAACCTGCCAACTTGACATCATTTTTGTCCTGATGAAGAGTGCGATCGGCACTCGAAACATCGACAAAAAATAGATTATTTTATTTTTCTCCTTGGCTGCCCATATGCCACATCCTCATATCAATAATATCCAGCCATCAAGAAACAAATGCATGTGTTCATCAGGTTCTTAATAATTTCTAGTCAGATCTTGATCTAAATGTAGACATGTCTCGCAATTTGACACAATTTTTGCAAAAAACCATTCCATATAAAAAAAAAAATTTAAATAGGCCTGCAGATTGATATTTTTCAAATAGATTTCTATCTTTATTTTCAAATAATAGTGTTTTCTAAATAATCAACATTATTATAATTCCATTTTTTTTCAACATAAAATAGAGTTTTATAAATGTATATATAACTTGACTTTAAATTATATATTAACAATAATTCAATTTTAATATTTATATATAATACTGGCTTGCCATTTCGAGAACACGTGATAGATATATTAAATATTTATTTAGATATAGAATAGAAATTGAGATATATATACAAAGAGATAAGAGTGACGTTCAATATTAATTATTAATAGGGATATATTATGTTAAAATTTTGGAATTTTTTGAATTCATTAAATAAACGATGATAGGATAATTAAAATTAAACGTCAAATTTTTTGTTTTATTTATTCATTTTTGATCTTGAGATCAAATAAGACTAGACTAGTTGTTATTATTAATGTTAAAATAATTTAGTTGTATTAATTAGTTAAAGTTGTAAAATTTATAATATTTTAAAGTAAAATTGGACATTGATTATTATTTTTTTTTTTTTTTTTTATTTTTTTGATCCCATTAGATCCTACTATATAAATTTTTGTTTTAAAAACAACAGATAATTTGTATGCATTTTTTTCATATATATATTTATAATGTATATATGTATATCAATTTTTTTTTTTTTTTTTTAACACAGAAAGACAATTTGGGCTTTTGCTTGTTTTTTCTCATTTTTTTTACTAAGAAATTGGAAAGGTGAAGTTTATAAATTCATTTGTTATGAGATTAAAAGCGTTATATACACGAATGGAAAATAGAGAAGTGAGTGATAGAATGAAGAAATCGAAGGGTAATCTTTTTACTGTCAAGAAAAGAGACACTTGTTTAGGAAAATTACAGTATATTCACTTGCAATTATTGAAATAAAGTATTTGATTTTAGTTAGAGTATAGCAAAAGTTAATTAATGTTTTTCATCTTTTAATAAAACAAAAAAATAAATAAATATTTTCAAAATCTTTGAATTCAGGTCAGTGGCGGATTAATGCAATTTTGTCGGGGGGGGGGCGGTTTTTTTTTTTTTTTTATTTTTATTTTATTTAAGGATTTTGTTGGCATCTATGGCCATTTAGACCCCTTTCCTATTTATTTAAATTGATTGGTAACAAATTCAATTGAAATTAAAGCCCGGAAATCATAATTTCTTTAGATTACTAGTTTTTATAACATTGTGAATTTCTTCTCGGGGGGGCGATCGCCCCCTCGCCCCCCCTTTAATCCGCCCTTGATTCAGGTCTATTCTCTAAGCAAAAAGCAAAAACGTTAACTTTTAACATCTGAAATCAGTGTATATTTTAACACCTCCTTTCTTCAAATTGCTATTCTGTAAACAAAAACTTGAACGCCAAAGCGTTAACATTTTGTCAATAGTGTTAAAAATTCATGTCATGTCCAATGGGTGCCTTTAATACTTTAACGCCGTATTTAATTCATAAAAATAGCGTCTTTAATCTGAGAAGAAATGTTATGATTTTGACAGCTTTGAGATAGAAGCAACATGTTAACGTCACTGTTAAAACTTTGTTTAGAGAATAGCATTTTGTATCTCTGGTGTGTCAGATAAGCCTATTAGATTGAAAATAACAAATCAAGTTAATAATAATAATAATGAGCATGCGCGATCGATTATCGTGTAAAAACACGAACAAGCAGAAAACAGTTATCTTTATAAGGATCGTTAACACCTGGTGCTAAAAAGTAAAATGTTAACGTCGATGTTAAAACTTGGTTTAGAGAATAGCATTTTTTTAAGGGTGATGTTATTACTTTACTTTTTAACACCCAATTTATGATGTTAAATTTTAACGCCTGTTTTTAGAGAATAGACTTGGTTATTAGTTATAGCTTTATCAATGGAGTAACAAAGGCGTCTATAGTTGGATATCTTAGAAGACTTGTTAGAAGGAAAAAATTAAATAGAAATTATAACAATAGTTATATAAAAAATATATATAAATCTTTATTTTCCCTGTTTTATTTAACTTGAGAATAAAATGTTTGTTTAATTTTTCCAGTAGCCTTCATGTAATCCCAATGGGTCGTTTTGATAACTTATCTACCCCAACATTAAAATAGCCTCCCTATGGGGAAATACATGGTGTTTGTCCTTCAGCTATTTTAATGCTGAAGGACAAACACCATGTATTTCCCCATAGGGAGGCTATTTTAATGTTGGGGTAGGTAAGTTATCAAAACGACCCATAGCAATGTCAGTTCGTAAAAGAACAAACAAGGTAGTGAGTTTATTTGAAAAAAAGGTAAAAAAATATGTGAATGAAACGTATGCATTGTCAAAATTTAAGTTTTGTTTAAGCTATACTTGCCAAATGTTTATTAACTTAATAATTGAAATATTTACATTTTCAGATGATAGATAAAAAGAGCGAATTTAATATTTGAATATATTCACAATAAGTACATTGAGTAATTTTTTTTCTATCAACTATGTATATTCAAATGTATATTCTAATTTTATTAGTTGATAAATGTGTTAGTATAAAGAACATTATTACAATACAGACAAAATATTCAGAAGATAAATGTTTCAATTCGAGCGGTACTATTCAGATCAGAATATTAGAGCTAATACACCTAAATCAACATATATTTATATAAATATATATAGATATATATTCAATTTCTCATTTTTCGAAAAATCTATTTCAATCCACTTTCCCTGTAATACTTTTTTAATTTCATAGATTTAATTTAGGCCCAATCACTTAATTTCTTATTTTTGAAATCTAATTCCTAGCCAATTTTTAGGCAGTAGATTAGAAATCGTTTCTGGTCCCGTCTTATTCTATTTGGAAATCAACGATCCAGAACAGTTGTCTCTTTTCTTGGAATTCTATAGAAATGTTAGTCTCGTCATTTAGGGGTATTCAAGAAGGCGTTCACTCCTGAGGAAGTTTGGTGAGGTGTCGGAGAAGAAGAGCAACTTCTGCTGAGTCCTCTCATCGGTTCCATATTAGGATGAAGGAGATATGAAGAGCCGATCCGACTGAGGGGTTCGGCGGTGGTGCCTTCGGGTCCACCGGTTGCTCCGGGACTTGAACCCCCTTCTTTGGGAGCTTCTGAAGATGAGGAGGATTTTTCACTAGGTTCTTGAGGAGTTGCACATCTACGGTCCGAACAAGGAGCCACCATCCCACTTAGGGCCAGAAGAGGTATACGATATAACCGAAAAGGTCTAGCTTCGGGAGATCCGGCTGAAAAAAGTATAAATATATTTATTAGACAATTTGTGTGTATTCAAATACAATTTTATTTGTTTAGAGCAGTGATTCCCAACAGGTGTGACCCGGCATCTAAGGGTGCAGCGAGATATTGAGATAAACAAAAAACCCTATACTTATGCCTAAAGTCTTGTAAGGACTTGAAATAAAATAAGTCTAATTAATTACTCTCATGCACGGCAGATGGTGATATTGGTCGATTATACGAGTATCCGACAGATAAATTTACATATTAAACTTAATGATATTCCCAACGGTGCCGTGAACTTCAAAAGATTGACTAACTCTGCTTTAGAGTAGTCAAAGTGATATATAGATATATGCTTGAAAGTTAGGGAATTAAGATAAAAGAGAAACTACGATTAATTACTCCATAATTTTCAATTTCTTTTTTTTTTCTTTTCTCAGGTTGGTTTTGTTTGTCGTTTTTCTATTATATATTTGTATTGTGATTGTTTGGACTGGTGTCTCTAAACGGGTTGTTACTAAATTTATTTATTTATTTAAGTACTGAAAGAAAAATATAATGTTTTGCAGCGCCTGTACATCTTAATTTATCATGTTTTTTCTTTTTTCAATTTTCCTTCCTATCTCTCTAAAGAGATTAACTCCAATTACAGAGAGACAGATGAGACAATTTTCATGGCAAAAGGGATTGAACCCGAATTATGAAGCAACTCTAGTAGTAGTAATCCACAACTTATCCGATTAGCCATGAACCTCTTCATTAAGTTATCAAAATTAGGCTTTTGGCCTAATCAAACATTGAATGGGGAATATAACGCCTGCTGAGGATCATAGTCCGAAATTCAACAATTCGAGAAAAGACGTTTGAAAGTTTTATAAACGTATACATTTAAATAGCTGGGCAACAAATGAATAGGTCAGAATCAACAGCAAAGAATGGAAATATATTTTCGCCACTTTGCCACTCAAAAGAGAACACGTTTGAACAATGTTTGATAGGTTAAAAAATTGAATTTTCCACTATGATTCTCAGCAGGTGATATATTCTTGAGAGTTTAACTCAAAGAAAAGATTACAAGAGAATAATTAAACTATAGTATTTTATGAAATTAATACTGGTACAATAAAATAAACTTACAATGGGGACTAGATGGAGGAGAAACACTTTGGTCTCGTTCTGATCGTCCATCAACATGAAGACGTTCAGTTTTGCTTTGAAAAAATTCAGGTGCGGTAGTAGCAAAAAATATATCATTCTAAAAAGAAAAAAGTATTAAATCATTTGATATATTATGTAAATTAAGTGGAAAAAATAGTTACCTTTGATGAGATTAGGGTTAATTTTGGCATCACTATCGTTTGTACAAGATTTCCATTGATAATTAATCGAATTTCCATAGAATCAGTGGTAAAAGCAAAGATATATGGAAAGGCACACACTAAAAATAAAATATAAAATTAAATTTTTGTGTGCATAATATTTTAAATAAAAAAATTGTTGGTATTTTACCTATTGCCGATGGGACGGAGTTCCAATTAAAATCGAACTCGGTTGAAACACTTTCCTCGGTCAATTTTTGAAAATGACAAGTATCTAAAAAATAAAACAGTAATCAGGGTGAAGCATACTATGGCTCCTCGAGCTACAAAAATCAGCTATAATATCAAGAAACAGGGAGCAGGGAGAAACGTTTTTTTTTTTTTTTTTTTTTTTAATTTTGTATAGGGTCTTTTTCGGCATCAAAACTCATTTAGACTCCATTCTACTTTATTCCAAGTTGAAGAAAGCTCTTGACTAAAAAAAATTTTCTTTTCTTTACTTAATTTTCAATCCGTAAATTCCAACAAAAGGCAAATAAAATTTACTCAACAACTTAAACACTTTGATTATTTTTTATAAGTAAAAAGATTGAACTAACGATTGTAACAGAGTAATAGTTCCGGTTCTTCATCCTCATAGAGGTCCACGGCAGCTACTAAATGTGCTCTGCTGCCTTCTACGCAATGGAGACGGGTGATTTCCCCATTTCTTTCGTTAACGAGATCATATTGATGTCGATAGGCTACGCAGATGTGATTGTCGGCTATGGAAGCTGTAGCGTCTACCAACGTCATTAGTGAGGGTGGTTCTGCCACTTGGATTTCCTAAACAATTTATGAAACACAAAATTAGGGTAACTACTCAGAAGCTTCCAAGGCTTTCATTTTGTCTCCTGGAAAGTTGATAACCCATAAGACCTAATCACTATTGGATTTTCCGACCCATTCTAAGTTGTTAATTAATAGGGGATATTTACCAAATGTTCATAGGTGTTTCTGTGTAAAAAACTGTACAATTATCTGAACTGAAGATGTATAGGCTATTTCAGTTTTTCCATCAGTTTTGTTCTCAGTTCTCTCAGTATTTTCCTGCATTGTGTATCGAAATATTCTCCGAAAAACTGTGGATCTCTCTCTATCTCTCTAACATGGATAGAAAAAGAAGAGCAGTAACGTGCTCTACTTCGTATGCCGTCGCCTTTTTAGGCAAATTGAATATGTAATGCAAGACACTTCCCACAATTCGGGCAAATTATGATAGGCCTCGATGAAACTAAGAAAGGCATCTTTTTTAATGATTATGAAACAGTAATATTCATATAATTTATTAAAATAATTTACACTGTTACCCTTCTTTTGTGGGCAACACGCTACAGCGACACAGCAGAACTGCAGAAGCTGAGTGATAAACTGAAAAAACTGCGCAGTTAATCTGTGCCCAAGTAGAGACTGTTGCACAGGCCGCTAACCTGCACAAAAACCTGTTTTCTCAATTTATCGTTCAGACATGACGTCATACGTGATAAACTGGGCAATTTAACTGTGTGTGTGTATGGGCCGCTTTAAGCTGCGCAATTTCCTCAGTTTACCGTTCAGTTTCTGTCCACCTTTTTCATAATAATGAAAAGAAAAGATGCCCTTCTGGGTATTATAGGCCTACCATAATTTGCCCGAATTGTGGGACGTTTCTTGTATTGAGTAGTATATACAGTATATCGCGTGAAAATAGCGGCGCCACGCAAAGTACAGCACAATGCTGCTCTTCTTTTTCTATCCGTCTTTAGAGAGAGAGCAGGAGACCCAGAACTTATCGGAAGATACTTCAATAAACACTACACGAAAAAACTGAGAGAAGTGGGAGCAAAACTGATTGGAAAATTGAAGTAGCCCACACACCTTCAGTTCAGATAACTGTTCAGTTTTTAACTCAGATATTTTTTGAATGTGTTATTTGTATTATATATATAATTTTGTACAGATGTTTCTTAGATTATCTACTTTCGAATGTGTTTTTGTATATGTATGTATTTTTTATATTAAGTAGCTTTTATATTAATGTATTTTTAACATGTATTTTGCAAATACTGTATTGTATATAAAAGAAAGTGTGCGAAATGAACTCTCGTCAATGGCCAGAAAGAATAAAGAAAAAAACCCAGATATTTGCACAGGAAAACTGAGCATTTAAACTGTGTGTGTATGGGCCGCTTAACAGTTTAAATTATATTAATATATCATTTTCGAAGTTCTGTTTATAAATTAGACAAAATTTTAAGTGTACCCTAATATATTGAAAGCCATCTACGGTGTCGGTATCGCTCGCTGGACACCAGGCAGTCCAAGCAGCAGAATGTCTCCATTGCATAACTAGAAGTTTTCTCCCAATAGCGACCACCTAAATAAAAATTTTAAATAAGTTAACAAGTTAATTTTAAATTGTTGTAGGCTACTAACAGCCTGTGACTGCAATGTAGTGGCTGAACAGTCAGTTTTTTTTTTTTTTTTTTTTAATTTTTGTTTACCATTCTCAAGTGAGATCCTCCGGGCCGAGAAATGGCATACATATGACACCCTCGTGTACGTTCTAAACGATGTTCCTTAAGATGTTGTCTTGTGCGAGGTTGAGGATCCTGACCAATTTCTGGTTCTAATTGACTTAAACGAAATACGTGCACCTTTAAACAAAATAAAAAATATTCATTACATTGCCTAAATTAATTTTATAATATATTTTTATACTTTAGCATCTCTTCCTTTATCTGCTTTCATTAGAAGAATTCCGTGAGCCTCTACCACATTTAGTTGTTTAACAGAGACTGTGCGGTCGAAAATAAGGCGGTGATACATACTCTCTGGAAAATATATAAGTAAAAATTTATTTTATTCAAAAAATCAAAACTTTTCTTAAAATTCCTTTCTTGTAGCTACAATAAGTTATTAAATTTTTAAAATATAATTTTAACGCCAATATTTGAGTTTGCCCCCTCCCTGCCCGACACAATGCAATTTTGTCGGTGGGGCGGTTTTTTTGTTTATTTTTATTTAAGTTCTTTTTCGGCATCGGAGGCCATTTAGCCCCGTCCATATTTATTTAAATTGATTGTTAGCCAATTCAATTTAAATACATTTTTGTCGGATGGGACGGGATGCAAACCCGGTGGGGGCGGTTGGTTGGAAGATTCAATTTACAAAAAAATCATAATCTCTTTTGATGACTAGTTTTTAAAACTTTTTCAATTTTTTCTCGAAGGGGGTGCCCCTCCCCCTTTAATCCGTTCCTACCCCAACATAAAAAAAAGCAGGGAAATTGTCACTCCCCCCATCTCCTTGTTTATTATGTAGAATCAAAGCATTTGATTAAAAGTTTGGAATTATAAATAAGATTAAAGTCGTCATTAGGAAAGCTAATATAAATTTTCATATTTTATAATCCTTCATCTATTTATTGGTTTTGTTTCTTTAAGTCAATCAATATATTATATGTATAGAATGTTTATTTAACTTTAAAATTTATTTTATCTCATGTAGGTATGTTTGGCATAAGTTTGATAAACATAAACTCTTAAGATAAATATTTCCCTTTTTTTTGATTTATAAACAAATTCGTTAATAGCTTGATTAAATTCGGCCTAATTTTTTTTTTTTACTTTTTGAAAAAACTTGACCTCGGTCGGCCTAATGAAAACTTTTCTTCATTTTGTCGATACTCATTTTTAAAGGAAATATCTGTGTCCAAATAATTATTTAGAAGGGACGAAAGAGAATAAATAATCATTATCAAATAATTATTATTCCTAATTTGTTATACGAAATTTTCAATGAGTTCACCCTCTCCGAAAAAATACATACTCAATAAGCCCCGATCTTAAAAATAAAGGATTTTAAAGTAAGCCTGTAGTTTTATTAAAACTCTCTTCTCTTCAATGGGTTTTCCATTATAAGCTACCATTTTTAAAAAAAATTAGCAAAACACCTTGGCCATACAATACATGAACCATCTATTGCAATAGTACTAATATAGACTAAAGCAAGATAATTTTTATTTCAATATATCTTGAAATTTATTTATTTTTTTTTCCAAAAAAACACTCACACTTTTTTCTCATTCACACTCCCACTCACACACACATTCACACAGTCTTTTAGGCAACTTAGGGCAAGACTTTTACGATAACCGTTATTGATTAATATACATATTTGGGGTCCAGGCATTCTTATTTAAGCCATTTGGTATCCAAATGGTCTGAGGTCCGAACCCGCGACTTTTGGTATACGAGGTTAGCACGCTAACCCCTACACCAAGCCCCGAGGGCCTTGAAATTTATATTGAAAAGATAAATTTTAATGATTACTCTTTGGTCCTTCTTCGGCCTAGTGTCTGTTTTGAAAAAGGTATTTCTCACAGAGACAGGCTGCCATTTGGGCTGGCTAACTACCAGGCTTTAGTCTCAAAACTATTCCAATAGATGGTACATTGAGGGACAATATTAAGTTCCACCCATGCGTTTTCTACTTGTGATTATTTCATTGTTTTTAAAAAAATATTATATGCCATGCGTTTTCTACATGTGATTATTTCATTGTTTTTAAAAAAATATTATCTATTTTTTAATGGAAACTTTCATGGTTCAAACCTAGAAAATTTCCAATAAAGATTTTCATTTTCTTCTATAAAAACAATGAAATAATCACAAGTAGAAAATACTTGGATGGGACTTAATATTGACCCTCACTGTACATAATCGGGAACGAATTTATACAAAGTCTAGCCTAGAGGCCATTAAATATATTATGATATATTTCAATAGTATAAATTAAGGAAAAATATTTCTATTTTTTTCTGGGCACGTACGTTTGTTCAAAGACTTTTAAAAGACTAGTATTGAATTTAAATAGGTGCTAATCAAAAATTGCCTTTCATTTTATTGAGTGAAATTAAAATTGTTAGATTCAAGTGTAAAATTTCTACAGTATATTATTGGCTTTTTCTTATTCTTATTTTATTATCCCTTCGAATTTTCAACTTCTATTTTTGAATTTTGTATAATTTTTTCCGGTTTCAATCTACTTCACTCTTTTTAATTTTAATTACCAGATTATGAGACAATAATTAATAATTTAATGATTAACCTTCGACTAGAAATACGCCAGCTTCAGAAGCGATGATCAGTCTAGTCTCTCCCCAAGAATCGCCACAAACTACTTCGTGACCAAAATCCGGGTAGAAACAATGGGGTTCCCAAGGGGCCCTCTTAAAGAGTCCTGTCGTAGCTAGGCTTGTAGGCGCGTCTCCTTTTACTATGGTATCCAGCTTAAGGGCTTGTCCAATGCGAACGAATTCCACCTGACGGGCTTCTTCCTTCCGCCGTGATCCTCTTGGTGGATCTGGAAGCACGTCACTGAAGGCCCGGCGTTGTAGCATTGTCTGTAAATTAAATTTCATATTATAATATATTAAGATTCATGCAGCGAATAACAAAATTACATTTAAAATATTGAAATTTCTTAGTCTTAAGGCGGCTACACACGTAAATGCAAACTTGACAATCATTCCCTTTGGCACCACACGGCACAATCATGCTTGTGCAAGCAACAGCGAATTCCGAAAATTAACCTAAAAATGTCAAATTTGGAAAGTTATTTATTCGAAGATAACAAGCAATACTCAACTCAATAAATATTAATATTAAATTGAAATATTAAATGAATTAATATATATTAAATAAATACCAAATATCAAGACGACTATAAAATGGCGGATGTGCCTATAAAGAGTTTTGCTTGCTCAAATATGCTTGTGCATGATTAAAATTTAATCGAGCATCAAGCGCCTTGCACAATTAAAATGCTTGCGCAAAATTCCTACAGAAGCCACAGTTTGCTTGTACAAAAATATTGCAATCTTGTCAAATTTGCAGTTACGTGTGTAGGTGCTTTTTGAGGTTGTGGATGTGATGTGATTATAATGGTGAATTGAAGATATCAGCCAAATTGGGATTATCTAGGTTTAATAAAACTCCCAGAATAAGACCTTTCGGCCTGAATTTATTTGGCCATTTGGGAATTATACACTTGCATTATGTGTATAATTCCCAATAACTCAAGATAGCTCATATCTCCAATTCTCCATTATAGTTACATGTGTAGCCGCCTTTATACCTGTCCAAAACATTTCAATTCTAATAGAATATCGATATCCCTTTAGGTATTTAATTTTTTTGCAGTGATAAGCCTACATACATTAATTTATATTTAGATCTACATACATTAAATTTATTTTAATGTTTCAAACATATTTAATCATTTGTATTATTGGTATAATTAATTTGTTCAGAAGAAAGATAATGCCATTTTTTCTAGTTTTATCCGGATTAATTCCTGAATGAACTAACTTGAAAGAATGATCTTTACCAGGCCTATGATTAATAAAAGATAAACAATGCAGACTTCCTCTAGTAGCAATTGATATATTTTATATAATATAGGATTAAAGAATGCAATTATTTCGATCATATAATGTAATGTTTGCCAAGTTTAGTTAAACTTACCCCTCGTCCTTCATTCATTTGTTCGGAATAAAGATCTTTGATCAACATATCAAGAGTTCTTTCCCTTTTCTGGGCAAAAGTTGGAGTATTGAATGCTGCTTTTTCTCCGTTTATTACTGAAAAATAAAAAGAATAATATTATTTTGAAAAATAGGAATTTCATGGCTCTTATTGAATTTTTTTTCACTATTATATTATTTTTTTAATTAAAGAATTTTTTTATTCTTCATTAAAATGATTGATTTATATACAAATACTCGTATCACTTTAGGTTAATTAATTTAATTGCGGATATTTTCCTGATAATCTTATCTTTATTTATTATCAATCAATGGTTCTTTTATCTTTTCATAAATGTAATATATAATAAAGAAGACAACATGGTAACATATTGCTTTTTGATCAGTAAATATTAACTCACGTTTTACGATTAGAAATTCCCGGAATTCTTGTGAATTTCTAAAAACAGGTGGACATGGTAATGAAGGCCCAAAAAGGGGGACAGATTCCTCTGAAAATACAGCCAGTCGATAGGCCGATTCTTCCGCTGAATAGGTAACTAGGGCGAATACATCTGGTGATTTCGTTAAAGAATCGTATGATATTAAAAAAGAGTAAACGCATTCTTTTTCAAAAAAAAAAGCTGAGTTTTAGCCACTTATAATTAATATAATGCTAGTTTATTCAAATATTTCCGAGGATAAAATGAATTTAAAAAATTTATTTTATTGATAATTTATGATACAGACATTCATTCATAGTTGAAATAAGCAGATGACCCATTATGAGACAAAAGTCCTGATACTATTCCAGGATGCTCCTTCTTCATACTTTAATTTTCTTTTGACTATTTTAAGAACTGATAGAAAGAATATTGTATTAGGCCTACTTCACCTTTTAATCCTGCTTGCCAGGAAATACAAGATTTCATTTAATTTTAATCAACTTTTTAAAGCACAAGGAAGGAAGCAGGTGCAGCCAAAATTAAAGCCTCCGATTTTGTTACAATTAATGAGACGTTTCGAGAAAACTTTATTTCCTCATCATCAGTCTTTCAAATTGTATTTGTCCCGGAGTTGTTAAAAGGGCACAATACATCTATTATGTATTTTCTTTATGGGTGTGTTATTCATTGACTTGTTCAGTGAGAATGAAAAAATCGGAGGCTTTAATTTTGGCTGCACCTGCTTCCTTCCTTGTGCATAAATCAACAGCCACGTACTTCATTGGTCAACTTTTTAAAGCCTTTTTTTTATAAAAAATTAATTTCGAAAGGATACGAGTAAATTGTGATTTAATAAAGGATGGATTAAAGTGGTTCATTTGCGACGGGCCTCCATCTAAAAATACAATATTCACGATGTCATTGCCGATATGGCGTTTGCGTTCCACCTGAAACAAACAAAAAAAAAAAAAAGAGATGAGCAATCAAGTGGTGGTTTGTTTAATTTTCAACCTGTGTGCAAGAATGCTTAAAATTAACTCTCTCAAAACGTCCAATTGGCTTATTTGAAAATTGTATATAAAAACATTTGCTATAATTATAAAATTATGAATTTTAATGAGAATCAAGGGTCGTTTTAGATCATTCCGCTCCGCTTTCCATCAATGTTTATTAGTTGTTTATGAATAATTTTGTAAAAAAAGAGGAAAATTCGTTTTAGAAAAAAATACGAATATAAATAATTCTTCAGAAAAAAAAAAGATTATTCACATGAGAGCTACCAGAATTGTATTTTACTTTTTTTAAAAGGGAAGAGAAAATATTAAAATAATCCTTTCGGTGCTATAAAAAAGTTTTACTTTATAATAATTAATTATTTTTTTAAAAAGACCGAAAAGACAAAAATGTTATCCTAAACTAGAAATTACTGGAGGGCAGATTCAGTAGTGCTTGGCCTTGCTAAATCTTAATTACCTTTGGTCTTTTTTTTGGATACTTGATTGAATTTTTCAATTTATAAAAAGGGTTTCGGCCACTTTGCTGATATCCTTCTTAATTGGCATCAAATGACAAGATTTAAGATTTCTGATTCGAGTTAACAGTTAGTTATACCACGTTTTATGTAGGTTTCTTTACTAATAAGATGAGAAACAAATTGCCATTAAATCAACAAGCTTAATATTTCAAAGTATACAATACATTCGTAATATTAAACATGTGGTAATATGATTAGTATAAGAACCACAGATAAGAACATTAAATTTAAAAACAAATATAAATGTCATCTATGTGCAGTTGTCACTTGCGATTGGCCAGACATCTAGTGGTCTTACTAGTTTACAATTTTTTCAAAGACAACTTTTTGAAATTAGTTTGGTGCTGAGATACATAAATCTTCAGAGAAATAAAAAAAGACGTAAATACCTGAGGCTGTGTTAATTAATGGTCTTTTAGTTTATATCATGAGCATGATTAAAAACAAATCTGGTGTGACTGGTCGCACAGCACACAACTTTCTCTAACATTTTGAAAAAGAAAGTTGTGTTCTGTGATTGTCACACCAGAATTTTTGTACCGACATACGCTCGGCTCGGGAGCAGATTCGCAAGGGTGTCTAAAAAATAATTACAGACGGTCAGACTCTCACGGATCGGGCTCGTGCCTCAGATTATGTAAACCATGGCTGAAATTAGCTCGGCTCGGCTCGTGAGAACCCACACACTTGGAGATTTGGCTCGTTTGTAGGCGAGCCGAGCAGGGCTCGCGAGTCAGACTCGTATGAGTGTGTCGAAAAATCTGCAGATCCGGCTCGCGCACCAAAGTACGGTGTATGGGCGCTTTAAGTGTGGTTTAGACAATTTTGAGAGCAAAATGAGAATATACATTTAAAAGAGCATCTAAAAAATAATTACAGACGGACACACACACACAGATAGATCAGGTTGCGAAAACCACTTTTTCGGTCTCAGGAAATCTCAAAACGTGTATATCCATCAAAATCTCAACATGGAATTTTTAACATGAATCCAATATATAAAAAATATACTTTGACTTGCTTGCTTTGAGTTCCTTCGCCAGATGCCAGATAGCTTCTCAATTTATATTTTATAGATTCAAATAACATTTAAATTTGTCATCAGCCAAGACAACAGTAAACGACACTAGTGTGCTCTAGCGGCGAACATATGCACTGCTTGTTGCCCATCTCCCTCCTGGTCTCGCCCACTCTTTAGTTAACAATTAGCCATATTGCTTTTAGTTTACGAATAAAATTTCCTTCTTTAGTGTTCTTTAAAAAAATAGTGTAAGTAATAGTGAGTTAAATCTTTTATTGTGAAATAGTGCCATATATCAAAACGTCTCTCTTGAAGCGAGAATCACTCCCATCATCAGGTAATTGACAATAATTTATTACCTCTTTTAAAAGCTAATCTCATCATGATGCTATCTTTAAAAAAAATATTAATTTTATTAGAAATTTTTTTTCAATCCATAAGCCAAAACGATTAAATCCACTCAATGATTGTTTTTAATATTTAAAATAAATTTATTTAATAATTTTTTTTTATTGTATTATCTGATTTCTAAATCTCACAAAATGATTTACAGTCAAGGTCAAAATGTTATACCTAAAAATGGCCATGTTTATTGGTCCAAAGATATAGAGGTATCAATCACTTCATGTTCCAAGGGTCCCACCCTATGAGATTAAATTCATTTAAGTTTATTGGCTCCAATAAATTAATTTAAATAACTATTTGTTTTAGATTCCGAGAAAGACTTAAAAAAAATAACTTGTAGTTTATTTATTTAAATATAGACCCGTCTATGCCTATATAAAATTATGGATTACAATCACTTTAGAATCTTTTTTTTTTTACTTTCACATTCTCAAGTTTTATCATCCAGAGTCATGGGCGTACCCAGGATCAAATCTAGGGGGAGGGGGGCATGGTCAGATCATGGTCGTCCAGCCCCCCCCCCTCCCGGCAGATCATGGTCGTCCAGATTTTGACATAGCTATTTTTTATATAGAATTAAAGGCCTAAAAGCCCTCGAGTACTAACAAAAATAATCATTCCCCGTCGCCATCCACCAATTTTGTTTCGTTTCATCACTTTATAAACATTCAATTTTTTTTGCTTCTAGGGGGGGGCAGTTGCCCCCTCCCTGCCCCCCGCTGGGTACGCCCATGAGAGGAGTAAGGTAGAAAGCGAAGTTTAAGATATTAACCGTATATTTAATGTCTTCGCCACCCATTTTTATATGTCAACTTCGGCCATAGGCGACCGCGGAGGGTAAGGGGGAGAGAGGAAGTAGCTCTTTTTACTCAAAGACAAAAATTGCATACTAATTATATTTGCTTCAGGGCCCTGAATATGTAGCTACGTTCTGTCCCGAAGCTTCGTTCGGGGGGGGGGATGGGGGGTTATGGCTGTGGACTCAGGATTCGCAGGGACTTTGCAGCCAGAGATAAATATAAATATTTTATTTAATTTCTATTTGCGGACGTTTCGGTCACGAATCACGCCCTTCACGACCTTCATCAGGGCAAATTAAAAAATATTTTATTTCTACTTGCCAACGTTTCGGCCCTTCATCAGGGCAAATATTGTCACTGATGAAGGTCGTGATTCGTGACTGAAACGTCGGCAAGTAGAAATAAAATAAAATATTTTTTAATTTAATCTCCTGACTGCAAAGTCCCTGCGAATACGGAGTTAGCGCTATATGACGAGTAATAATTATTATTAGCCTAGATTCAGTTCAGAGAAATGGTAATAAAAATAATCAAAGAATTAAAAAAAAATTGCAAAATAAATTTTAGTATTTTAATAATTTAAAAAAAAATTCTAGTAATTACAAAGAGCAATAACTCAGTACAAATCACTTTTTAGGTGTGGGAAAAGTGGGGAGGGATAAGTAAATATTGTTTGTTCTGTGAGTCTCTTTCTTGTTCGCTTCAAAGGAAATTGTCTCTAAGGTTCATTCAAAGGAAATTATAATTATTCTCCTTTGGAATTCAGAAGCAATTTCTTTTTAATTTTAAGAAAATTTCTTTTTTTTTAGTTGGTTCTAAATGAAGAGTTAATTTATAATTAATGATTTTTTAAGTTTAGTGATATGCAGATGGTGATATGAAATGTCCCATAAGATGCATAAATTAACTCATATTAAATCCATCCAAGGTAGTATCCCAAAGTAAGAGATTTTTCGAACCTCTCTCTAGGGTGGATTTGGCAAGTGGAGTGTGTTAGAAATTAGTCAAAAATTCATTAGTTTTTTGGTCATTATTACTTCTTCTAGAAGGCAAAAATAAGTAATATATAGTCTACCTCCGATGTTGCATATACTACTCAGATGCTCAATTATTCTAACTCACACTTTACAGCACGAAAAAATTTCTATATAAGCCCCTGAAGCCAATACAGGCTATATAAAATACAGGACATGTTTTTCATACGTCTATTGGAAAAATAACCACTGACGCAATGCAGGGCCGGATCTAGGGGGGGGGGCAGTGGGTGCATGTGCCCTGGGCGGTAGATATCAGGAGGCGGCAATTAAAGAAAGATTTACTAAAAAAAAGGTAAAATGATATGAATTTTATATTGAAAATTTTAATGAGGGGGCGGCAAATTAAATTCCCCCCCCCTAAAAAATCTCCTAGTTCCGGCCCTGGCGCAATGCACATGTAAGCCTATTACTTACTACTACTACCTACTACTATTATTATTTCAATATAAGCCTACATACAGCCTGTATATTTTTAATTTCATTGTCCAAATATTCACCCTATTCGCGGCATACGGCATACCGAAATTACTCCCGCGGCCAGAGGGTCGCGACCCATGGTTTGGGAACCATGGGTCCAAAAATTAGGGCTGGACGGTAATGGATTTTCATTACCGACCTCGATAATGAAAAAAACCGGTTTTTCTCGAAAGTCGGTAAAAATTTTTTACCGCCCGCGGAACCAAAGTTTGCCGCCGCGGAACATTTTTTTATTTTTCCCAGGCCGAAAAAATATTTTACCTTTTTTTTAGAGACGCCAATTTTTTGCCGAAACATTTTTTTTTTTCGCGGAACCAAAATTTTTCCCCAGCCGGAAAAATATTTTACCTTTTTTTAGAGAGTCAATTTTTGCCGAAATATTTTTTTTCCCGCGGAACCAAAATTTTCCCGGCCGGAAAAATATTTTACCTTTTTTTAGAGACGCCAATTTTTTGCCGCCGCGGAACCACAATTTGGTTTGCCGCCGCGGAACATTTTTTTCTCGCCGAACCAAAATTTTTTCCGCCCGAAAAAATAGGTTTTTACCGACTTTCGACAAAAAAAAACCGGTTTTTATCGAATTAGAGGTTCGTTACCGCGTTTTCGGTAAAAAATTTTTACCGGTAAACCGGTTTACCGTCCAGCCCTACCAAAAATCTTTTGGATGTGATGTTTTAAAAACAAGTAGGCTGTTGGAGGAGGATGTAGCTGTTGTGGGTTGCCTGCCTCCAAGAATTGTCGAGATTTAGAAAGAATGTGGTGTCTTTTCAAGTTCTTTATTGGTTCCAAGCTTGATGATTTGTGATGAGAGCGGTGATACACACGCGAAAACAGGCACCCAGACGCTAAATTTGCATTTTTCTGTAGAAATTTCTGCATGTGTTTTTTGCACTAACCAGATATCAAATTTTATTTTTCGAATCTCATTATTTCAAATTAGAATTCTGATTTTCGATTTTCAAATTTTGTATCTCTCTCTTTTCCTTTTGGCTTCACAACATAGCATGTCTTCTACCTTCATTTAGTTATCCCTTTTCATATTTTTGCTCATTTATTATACATTTATGTATTTCGTTTTGTTTAAGAGCAGTTTTTATTTTTTTTTTCCTCTCGGCTGCTAGGGTATTTAGAGGTTTATTGTATATATTTATCCAATTGTAGTACACCATTGGTAACCCAAGCGCTTTACAAGCAGTTTAAAATATTTATAACTTTAGGGGAAAATTTGATCTCTAAACTTCGCCTATAAAAATAATAATAATTCTGTCAAGTTGTTCTATATGTCAAAAATTTTTAATGTTAATTGAGGAGAAAATTAAATTTTTTATACTTGAATGAATGCAATAATCACGCATGACCGATTAAACAAATGAGAAGGATCAAATATGTTTTGAAAAGTGGGATCAAAAGTATTATCTTTCGATTAATTAATAAATTGAATTATAATAGATTCCTCTCCTTAATTTAATCAATGAGACCATTTGAATATTCCCAATAAAAAGTATACCTAAGTATATAACTAACAAGTAAGTTAAAAAAAAAATTCACCTGAAAGGTCTTACCAAGAGCTCTACCGTCACTTTTTGAAGAGTGTTATAACAAGAACAACAAAACTTCTTAATCATAATCTAGATAAGGTCGGTATTTGTTATTTCAAGGAACCCAACAGCCCTATTTTTTTTTTTTAAATGGATTAGTGCAATTAAAATTTGAATGTTTTGAACTGGAAGATTTATTGCAGTTTTTGACCAGGGTATTATAGGTCTGTTTTTAATAATAAAAAGAGGTTTTTTTTATTATTGTTTCGCTTTATTTTGCAGACTGGCTACTGCGCTAGCATGCAGTTTCGGTGGAGTAATCCACCATCTTCAGGCCTGAAATTACATTTTTAAATTAATTATAATTTACTTATTTTATATTTTATGTTGTTATTATAAGACAAAATTATATGTATATATCAGCTTAAATAAAGTATTTTCACAATTATAGGCTATTTTTTGTTATTGTTACCTGCATAAAGCATGAATCCTTAATTATATATATTCTCCTAAAAAAAAAAAAAAAAAAAATTATGACGTGGGAAAATAATCCCAAACTAATTAAAACAATTATTAATTTTGTAAAAAAACGTAAATCACAAAAATAACTATAACCGATTATTAAAATTGTTTTTACAGATACAACAACAAGCAATCTTGTCCAATTTATATAATATATATTACACATAGGTCAATTCCTGTCAGAGAATTTTTTATAAAAAAATATTGAAAGACATTCAAATTAAATTCTCCAAATTATGTATAATAGGAGAATATATATAATTAAGGATTCATGCTTTATGCAGGTAACAATAACAAAAAATAGCCTATAATTGTGAAAATACTTTATTTAAGCTGATATATACATATAATTTTGTCTTATAATAACAACATAAAATATAAAATAAGTAAATTATAATTAATTTAAAAATGTAATTTCAGGCCTGAAGATGGTGGATTACTCCACCGAAACTGCATGCTAGCGCAGTAGCCAGTCTGCAAAATAAAGCGAAACAATAATAAAAAAACCTCTTTTTATTATTAAAAACAGACCTATAATACCCTGGTCAAAAACTGCAATAAATCTTCCAGTTCAAAACATTCCAACAGCCCTAGTTTCACTCTCCCCCAATTAAAGTAGCTAAATTTAGAGGGATGAAAGCAATATATTTCTCATTACCACCCTTATAAAGGATTGGAGTATATGATAATTAGAGACCGGATTTTGAAAAAAATGCTTATTGCTGAGTTTTATAACCATTAGATATTTAATTTCTACACGAATTACGAAAAACCAAGTGTATTAAGATTGCATTTTTTATGCTTTTTTGAGTTTTCCCCTTCGTGCTTATTTTACGAATATTTATAAAATTTTTAAAAATAATTCAAAACATTATTCAGCAAAAATGTTCATGTAAAGCAAATCCTTCGGCAACTGAGCAAATCGCGCCTTCCCTACTCTGGTTCGGACCCCCCTGGACCCCCTACTCTGGCTTAGCCCCGCCTGAACCCCCTACTCTGACTCGGCCCCTCTGAGCATCCTGGACCATAGGCGCCGGAACTGGGGGGGAGCAAGGGTGCCCCCCTGGCATCCTCTAGGGGGGCAGAGGGGGGGCAAAATTTCTTCTTTTATTTCATTTATTTTTAAAAATGATACATTTTTACTTTTGAAAAATAAAATTTTTTAAATTAAAAAAAATAAAACGAGTATGAAATTCATTTTTTTCCAAATTTTTTCCAAAAATCCTTGATAAAATCACTAACAATTTTTTTTTAATTTTAATTTTATTAAAATTGTGATTTTATTTAAAATTTTTAAAGTTTTATAGTAGATTTGTTTTTGTTTTATACTGTTGAACATATTAAATTATTTTAATTTTCTAAAAAAAATTTTTTGCCCCCCCCCCCCTGATTCAAATTCGTTCCGGCGCCCCTGTCCTGGACCCCCTACTCGGGGTGGACTGCGGCGGACCCAGGGGGAGGGTAATCTGGTGGGAATAGCCGCAAACTTTCGGTACTTTAAAGTTTCATTCTGTACTTGTTTACCAGAATATATATACAAATAAAATTTTTAAGTTTTAATTTTTAAAATTTTATATTAAAATTAATTACCTCCTTCACTTCCCCCCCCCCCCTCTTTGTATCCGCCATTGGTATGAGTAGAAGGTGCTTATGAGATGCTTTTTTTTTTTCTTCAAATTTTATGCTTATTTAATAACTTTTTATTCAAGATTTTTATGCTTTTTTAACCACTTTTTTCCCATATTTTTAAGCTTTTTTGTTCGGTCTTTAATGATAATAAAAAAATCTGGTGTGACTCGATAATATTAGGCAAGGAATAGTTGTTTGCTATGCTGTTACATTCCCACCATATTTTTTGTATCTAGATATATTTAGTTTCCAATAATATAGTCAGAGCCTCAAGTGCCCGATGTCCTCAAGAGTGGAGGAACCTTGAGTATAGTCAACCAAACCAATATTTTTAAAATAATCATCTTTTTTTAAACAAATGAAGGGGAAAAGCTACTTTTAACAGAACAATTTCGACTACTAGGCATTTTGGTTGCCTAAGCTCAAGGCTCCAGACTCGACCACTCGGTACTTGTGTGTGGCATCGACTGTACATAAGAAACTCTAAAAATGTCATTTTCGTAAGGCCACTTCTCTATACTTTTTTTAAAGTGTTTTTTTTTTTTTTTTTGGCATCTAAGGCCATTTAAACCTCAAATGATTGGCAGCCACTTCAATTGAAATAAATTTTTCTCCCTTGGACAAAAAGTTTCTTAAAATAAAATAGTTTATTTTCAAAATATGAAACTTTCAAACTTCGTTTTTTGAAGTTTATTTATTTTTTCATTATTTGAAATTTATATTGAGTTGAGTGATAAATGATAAATTTGGAGGCCCAAATTTTTAATTACTGTATATAATCATATTATTTATTTAATTATATTTTTTTAAGCTTATGTCTTCTCTTTGAGCCACGGGTCACACAGGCTTTTTTCATTTAGCAATAAACAAAATAAAAATTTAGCATCGTTGGAAATGAAATTGAATTTAGTAGTATTTCATTAATAAAATAAAATTCTAAAAATAATAAATGAACTTTTTTTTTTTATTCTAATTGCACTCCAACTGATTAGCTTATTGTGTGACTCCCTTCTAGTTCGTTTTGCCTTCGCATTTTACATTTTCGTCATTGATTGCAGCTCGAAAAGGGCTTAATTTTAGAATATGCCATCCAAGAGCGAGAGAGAGAGAGAGAGAAGGTAAATTTACTTAAAGCGACAGGTGAGTCGCTCTAACTAATTGAAACGTTTGTAAATTGTATGTCTGTCTAATTGTCTGTCATCAAGTGACAAATGAATTAACCCTGATGCTGGAATTTAGTTGAAAAATATATTGTTCAATCTACCCACTTAATATAATTTATATAGACTATAATTTTAATGAGTAAAAATACACCCATATACCGGTATAAATAAAAATATAATAGAAATAATTCACAAGCTGGACAATGATGTAGATATAAACTTTTTTTTGGTGGTGGAGAAAACTTTTATTTTTTTCTCGAATAACAAACAGTAAATATGTTTGCAGGACCGTTCCTAATCCTTTTGGTGCCCCCCCCCCCCTGATTTTACCGCCCGGTGCAAGTGCACATTCTGTCCCCTCGCACGAAACAGCCCTGTATGTTTATAATGTAAAAAATAAAATATTTTTATACCAATGCACCTTCGTAGCAGTGTGCTTAACTACACTTACAGTTAGTAAGTTTCCAAACTCTCCATATCAGACTCTTTTCTTTTACTTTCTCTTACCTCTATATATGTTAATGTATATAGAGAGAAAGTATTGGATTCATGCCAAAAATTCGAAGTAGAGGTTTTTGATGGATATAGACGTTTTGAGTAGGGTCCGACCGAAACAAGATTTTCAGCCCGAAACCGAATATTCGGCCTCAATCTTAGTTTCGGCCGAAACCGTAACCGAAACCGAAACTTATATTTTTTTTTTTGAAATTTTTTCTGCCCAGCGGAAAATTCTTTCCCCTCCCGTGAAAATCATTTTACCTTTTTTTTAGAGAGACTAAATTTTTTTCCGCTTTTGCAAATCATTTGACCTTTTTACTTTCTCTTACCTATGTATATATGTAATATATATATAGAGAGAAAGTATTGGATTCATGTCAAAAATTCGATGTCGAGATTTTGATGGATCTTCACGTTTTGAGGTCCCCTGAATCCAAAAAAGTGGTTTTCGCGACATGGTCTGTCTGTGTGTGTGTCTGTGGGTGGGTGGGTAGGTGTGTGGGTGTGTTCAATTTTAAGCATGAAGGAATTGAGCTACAAGGTTGAAATTTTATATTTAAGTTAGGCACCCCCATGGGACGTGACAAGAAGCTTTTAATCAAAATCGACCAAAGAGTACTAGTACTTTACTGATGCACTTTTTCAGTTTTTTTCGATTTTCTCAAAATTTGCTCCAACGATTTTTTTTAAAATGCATAAATCAATTATTTTTTAGATGCTCTTTAAAATGTATATTCTCATTTTGCGATTGAAATCTTCTGAAGACCACTTTACTCTTGTATTTCATAGGAAAGATAGTAGAAATGGTTGCCATGGTAACAAAATATAAATATTTTCCCATACTAATAGATTTTACATCTGAATTCCAATGTTCCGTACTGTCGGGAACTAAATATATGTCGACACAAAAAATCTGGTGTGACAAGCACAGTACACAACTTTCGATTACCGAAGGTAAGAGAAAGTTGTGTGCTGTGCGCCAGTCACACCAGATTTTTTTCCATGCGATATCTTTTCAGACTCAGGTTTCGGTCGGCCGAAAGTTTCGGCTAGTTTTTGGCCGAAACCGGAACTACGGCCGAAATCAGAATTTTTGGCCGAAACTGGCCGAAACCGAATATTCGGTCGGTTCCTAATTTTGAGGTCTCCTGAATCCAAAAAAGTGGTTTTCGCGACGTGGTCTTTCTGTGTGTGTGTGTAATTGTGAACAAAATATCTCAAGAACGAAAAGAGCTAGGAGGTTGAAATTTTATATTTACGTAAAGGCACCCCCCTGGCACTTGACACGAAGCTTTTGAACAATATCGACTAGAGTACTACTACTTTACTGATGCAATTTTTCAGTTTTTTTCGATTTTCTCAAAATTCGCTCCAATGATTTTGATTAAAATTCAAAAACCAATTATTTTTTAGTTGCTCTTTAAAATGTATATTCTGATTTTGCCATTGAAATCTTCTGAAGGCCACTTTACTCTTGTTCATAAGAGTACATAAGTACTATAAGAGAGAAAGGAGAAATGGTTGCTATGGTAACAAAATATAAATATTTTCCCATACAAATTTTACATCTTGAAATTCGAATGTACCGTACTATTGGAAAATAAATTTATGTCACACAAAAAATCTGGTGTGACAAGCACAGAACACAATTTTGAATATATCGGCAAAAAATTTCAAATCTTTTTGAAATTTTTGAAAGTTCCACAAAATTTTGAATACTCTTTTGTGCAAATTTTTGAAGATATCGTATTTGTGTGAAATTTGTGCAAATGTGAGGACCCCTTTGGCCATAATCTAATTACAAAAATAAATCATTGTGTATATTTAGAAAATGGACAAATGAGTGTCTCCTAATGAAAATTAAATCATTTTTTCATAATTTGCAAAAAACTATATTAAAATTTATTTTTTCCTATAATAAATTCAATTGTTTAGAAAATGTTTTTTATCTATCAATATAATTAATTAAAATTTTATTTTTCAGGTCCATCTTCATTTTGTGAAAGGCCTGGTATCTCTTTGAGCGAACCTATTCAGAGCCGGCTTCATCATTTCTGGAGAATTTGGGGTGAGTTCTTAACTTACCTATAATACTGGTTCTAAAATGAAAACTAAAACTATAAGGAAGAAGGAAATAGAATAGCCTAATTCCTCCTTCCTTAAAAACTAAATCAAGGTTTTAGATATTTTTCTATACTTACTTGTTGTCGATTATCTTTGCTATAAGGTAACATTGTGGAAACATGGAACATTATCTCGTGGCCCTCATAAATAGTATAAATTGAATATTTGCCAGTCATATCACCTAAAAAAAAAGAAATTTATTTGTAATAAATATTGGAACATATGAATAAAATGCCTATAGGGATCTTTCAAGAAATTTGTCAAATATTTTTGTAAACAAAATGAATACACCAATCTAAAACGTCTAAATAAATGTAATTTCTTTCTTACACTTTCCAACTTTTCTTGCTGAAAGATAGGCAACCCAAATGACCAACTCACATTTAAAAGAGACCATGCATGGGCATAATGTTAAATCTGAAAAATAAGGAAATAAATATCCGACTCACTCTCAAAAGGTCTAATCGGAAAATTTGGGTACTTTCCTTTCAGCAACCAAATACAATAGGAATTAATTTTTATACCCTAATTTAAACTGAGTCTGACAGAGCCTCGTTTGTTAATTATTTAAAAGTTTTTTTTATTTATTTTTTATATTTCTTTTCTCTCTCTATTCGTTCTGAATGGTATCTCATTCTGGAAGAATATTTTGCTAGTTATAACCAACTAAAATATACCTGCTTAAAGAATATTATATTTTTTATTAAAGAGAGCCATATGAGTTTTTAAATTATTTATTGATTTTAATATTAATTCTAACATAAGAATAATAAATTGTGCATTTTTCAGAGTAATAAAATTTGCATTTTCAATTAAGATATTTAAATTGTATTCTTTTAAAATAATCGTTAAATTTTATGCCCCATTTAAAAATTACGATTGGGTATAAAAATCTTTAATGGGGTCTCGGTTAATAGTATTTATTAATGATCTAGTTCACACAGATTTTAAAGATTAGAATTTATTTACAAATTGACTTCTAAAATATTAATTTTATTATCATAACATCTAATATGTTTGATTATTTATTCGAATGCGGAATAGGAAAAATTATTCTCTTATGAGATGTGAAAGAGAGTTAATAAAAAAAAAAAGAGGTCAATGAGTAGGCAGATTTGCATCAGATCAAAAGGACCATTTACCAAATAAGAATCTTTGACGTCAGAACGGGTCTGATCTGCCCTCGATTTTGGAACCAAGAATTAGTCCCATTTCAAATTAATCTTTTGAATGAAAATTTATATACATTCTGGCTAATGAAGTTTAATTTGACATAGATAGTAGCTTTCATTCAATGAGCTACGTGAGGTTGAAGCTTTTTTTTATTTTCGATTCAATATTCTCGATCGAGAAAAAATTGAAAATCTACTTTCCTTTTTTTAAGAGATAATTTTGAATGATTTTCTTACACTATTTTGAAAATTACTTTTTAACGGACTTTCTTTCCAAATTTTTCATTTTCTGGATTAAATTTGGTCAAAAATAAGTCCTTATTGATAGGGTTATCATAATTTATTGAATCAATGAAGTCAGTGGCTGTTTTTCTATAGACAGGAGAAGAAGCAGGTCCAGCCAAAAAATAAAAGCCTCCGATTTAATACAATTTAATGAGACTTTTCGGGTGAATTTTATTTACCCATCTTTGTCTCATTAAATTATATTAAACCGGAGGCTTTTATTTTTTGGCTGCACCTGCTCCTTCTCCTGTCTCTAATTTATTGAGGCCAGTTCAGGACAGACGGGGAGTCTGGGGGGCATGGAAAATTTTTTGAAAATTAAGCACTGAAATCTGCGTTTTTAGCTATCCTGAGAGGTGAAAAATATTATCAAACTTAGCTTTAATTTGCCTATTGTTTTTGATTTGTTAGTATCACTTTTTTTTTTGTTTTTGTTTTTTTTTTTTTTTGTTTTTTTCTTATCACTTTCATTCTTATTTTGAAAATTTTTATTTTTATATTAAAAAACTATGTATGGTGAATGACTTCGACTTCGTGCTTCGGAAAAAAAAATTCAATTGTTAAAGAAATTCAAATTTATAAATATGTAGGTTTATGTATAGACAAATACATTTTCCAAAATTCCTAAGAGGAATTCACATTTCTATTTAGATTTTTGAAATTAACATTCATAATCTGCATTTAATTAATTACCTTTGACATCAAGTCCTCCTCGATATTTATCCCAGGCCTTTAGTCGAATTTTATCTCCCAAAAGAGAGACAAATTTATCAAATTCAGGACTGCCATTTTCTGAAATAAATTAAGTAAAAATATCAATATAAATCAATTATTAAATTTATGACCAATTATTATTTCAAATTTTAAGGTATGTTCAGAACTTTTTCACTAAGCATCTCTAAATTGATATTTAGAAGAGGGCTTATTTCGAAGGGCCACAACCTCATTTTTCGTAAAAACTTAAATTTGAAACAATAAAAATGGTCTTTATTAAAGAATATTAATTTTTTTGTTAATAAAGTGAAAAACAAGTTTTTTTTCTTATAGAGCCCTATACAGGGGTCAAACTCAGTGCATTTATGAATTTTTTGAGAAATTGTCAAAATTACAAAATGATACCCTGGTACATAAAGAAAGAGAGCGCATGGTCTCTGTAGCTGGTGGTTTTACTTCCAGTAAATCATATTTATTCCGAAATATTTGCAATAAATTGAAGTAGTAAAAGGGATGCTTTTATTCTCCTTAACTCCCCAATTCATACTCTATTTCATGTTTTCATGCTCGGCACTTTCTTACAAAAAATATCAAAAATGATGTACGATTGAAGTGAGAGCACTTAAAAAAAAAAATCAAAATTCCAAATATTCAAAGGTTGGTAATACGTAAAATTATTCAGTTTTTGCTTAAAAAGGATAAATTTAATAAATTTAATAACAGCTGCAATTTATGAATGGCATAAAATAGCATAGGCGCAACCAGAATTTGATCCCGAGAAGAAATTCAAAAGGTTATAAAAACTAGTAATCTAAAGAAATTATGATTTCCGCTCTTTAATTTCAATTGAATTTGTTACCAATCAATTTAAATAAATAGGAAAGGGGTCTAAATGGCCATAGATGCCAGCAAAGTCCTTAAATAAACCCCCCCCCCCGACAAAATTGCATTAATCCGCCCCTGGTCTATGATAATATATAAATCAAACAATAATATACCGGTATACTCTATTTAACACTTGCAAATATTTTTAAAATGAAAAATTTTCAAATTTTCTTTTCTCTGGGTCTAACAAACATTTTTAGGAGTCCATATTACCTACCATCCATCGCCATCTTGGGAATAAATTGAAATAACAAAAACCTACCCTAGCATCATTTCAACTATTTCCAGGGGGGGAGCAAACTTTTTTTCTTAAAATTTACTTACAAATAGATATCTAAAATCTGGTCAAAAGATATTTAATTTAATAATTTTTTAATCTTTTACAATTTAGATACCCAGAAAGACCAGAGCAAATGTGCCCTGCCCCTCCCCCAAATGACGTCTCTGCCTACTTGGCATATACCAAGTTTGAAAGTGATATATTGTGACTTTACGGATATTTATCGGATTCTTTCCTAAATGTCAAAAAATTTCATCTTTTCATCTAAATATTCACGATTGATTCAAGTCAATACTGACGGGGGATGCATTCGTGCCACTAAATGCAACTATTGGAGTTGCTATTTCAGTGATTCCCCTAAAAGTGTCATCACCAGTATGGTTATAAGAGCCATGACTTCGAAATACCACGTTATTACCATTTTCTCCTCTCTATAAAGTAGAAATCTTCATATTGCGGTTCAGGGAAAATTGGGTAGACTTTTAAGGGAAATTATTATTATTATTTTTTGAAGAATAAAATTTGTTTTTCACATTATTATAATATTTAATATATCAAATAATTTAATGCACACCATTGCTAAACATTTCATCATCAGTGGTCTGTCCTGGTTGTGTATATAAAATTCCAAATTTAAAATTAACCGATCCTTCTTGTTCTTCAAGAAGTAATAGATCCTGGAAAATATATAATTAATAATCTCATTAGTGTTTTTCAAACTTTCTATAATTAAAGTTTAAAAATGTTTTTCTATGTATTAATAAGCTAAGCTTGAGGTTTTTTTTTTCTTTTTATTTCTTTTGAATGATTCAAATTAAATTTAATCTAACTTATAATTGTAAAAAACCCTCGACATAATGAGATTTTATTTTTGTTACAAAGCATAATTATTTTATTTTTTTTTAAGTAATTGAAAGAAAAAGGGAAGAAATGAGGACAGAAACTTTACCTTTTGAATATCAGGGGAGAAAACTTCTTTCGGTCCTTTTTCAAGTTTTTCCATATTGGGAAAATTACTGTTGACAACATATAAGGAAAAAAAATAGATAAGTCGATTTGATTTGAATTTTAAAAGATATTATAAATTGATAAAAATTACCTTAAAATTTGTTTCACCGTCATTGGTTTATTCGGTGTATACGATAATGAGATTTTTTGTGCACCCTGTTAATCGAAAAATTAAAATTTAGATGAGATTTAAATTTAAAATGAATTTATAAATTGCGCCTTCTTTTTATATAAATAAATATAAATTAATAATTATCATAAAAGAAAGTGCCTGGTTATCAAATTTTTTTTAAAATACAAGCCTTAACAGTTTTTTTGGCCTCAGAGGCCATTTATAATAAATTTCATCACTCCCCCCTCCCCTATTGTTCTTTTTTGATTTTTTTCATCTTTTTATAATTTTATAGAGCTTTTTTATCCTCGTTACTGCTTTTAGTCTCCATCCATAATCAGGATCTGATTTAATAACTAACAAGGGTTAGAAAATTAATTAATTTGACTCTTGGAAGGAGGCAGCCCAAATGATTCGCCCACTAAATGTATTTTTTGATTAATTGCTTTAGAGATCCTCTAGAGCAGATCATACATACATTGTTGTTAAATTTCGCTAGGACATTAAAGGCCCAAACACACAGAACGCGAAATTTCGCGTTGGGGGGGGGGAAAAAAAAAATGAGAATACCTGAATTAAATAAATTTATTATAAGGGTATTTTATAGCTGGTGTAATTTTTATCAGAACTAAAGAACAGAAGAAAATGCAGCTAGCCAGTTTCATTAAAAATATATATCTTCAATAGCTAACGTTTCAGTTTTGGTTAAAGCTCCGAAGATGGCTTTAACCAAAGCCGAAACGTGTTTTGTTAAAAATAAATTTTGCTGTATTTTCTTCTGTTTTTTATTCCTGATAAATAAATTTACTAAAGGAGATACTTTTGAGGATTCTTGCCCCGAGATCATATTGTAGTGTTTTCTTTCTCAGGAGATCAGGAGGCTGAAGAAGATAATTTGACTAAAGGAGATTGATTAATCAAAAAATTCCTTAGCGAGTTATTCATTGAGGTTGCCTGCCTTTCAGCTTTAAAAAATTTTATTATTGAAAATAGTGGCGTAATTATTTAGATAGCAATACAAGAATGTGTTTTGAATCTTTTCTAATTAGGCTTCAAGTATTTTTAACAGCTAACGTTTTGATCTTGATTAAAGCCATCTCCAGAGATAACAACTAATAAATTTAATTAAGGTGTGGTGGCTGTGATGATAATTCAGAGAGGAAGGGGCAGAGGCAGCCAAAAGGAAATAATTCTGAATGCTACAACAATTTTCCGGAGAGGTTTCGGTGCATTTATTAGTGCACTAATAAATGCTAAATGCTAAATTCTCCAGTGCACTAATAAATGCACCGAAACGTCTCCGGAAAATTGTTGTAGCATTCAGAATTATTTCCTTTTGGCTGCCTCTGCCCTTCCTCTCTGAATAATAAATTTAATGTACAGGTTTATGCTCATAATTAAAAAGTGAAATAAGTTTCTCTTTTAAATTGGTGCCTATCCTTAAACAAAATCATTTTTTATTTCAAAAAATACAGATGGATTTTCAAATCCCAGTAAAGCTCAGCAATATAAATTTTTTATTCTACTTTTAACAAGTCTGTATTTTTATTGAATCCTTTATTTGTCATTCTGGTAGTATTTCAATAAATTATAGAACTAAAACGCAATATATACTGTAGTTGTGATGTTATATTCATAAGAGGGTAGAGAAATGAGAGACGCAGTTTTTTCTTTATTTATTTAATGACTTTTCGCCAGCTCTGAAGATGGTTCAAATAGAGAACCAAAACCTCAGAAGAATTAAATAAATAAAATAAAAACTCTAGCTGCGTTTCTCCTCTGCTCCATCTCATCAGCTGGAAGATCTGGGAGGGAGGCTGTGGACGAGTGGGAGAGTGGGACGGGAAAAGCAACGGAAGATAGAGGAAGACGAAGAGAAGTTAGCAAGAGAGCTAAAAGAGGGCCGAACAAGAAATGGTGCCAATTTTGGAGGAAGTATATGAAGAGAGAAAGAAGCCAGAATAATATAAATGTATTAATGGGTAAAAGACTTCGACCTAGAATGTAAAATCCCAAACCGGAAGGGGAGGGAAGGAATTTAAATAAAAAAATAAAATAAATAAATAAACTCTAGCTGCGTTTCTCATTTCTCTACCCTCTATGAATTTATAGAACCATCATTTCGGAATCATGCGATCGTAAGGTTGTGTGATTTTTTTAAGAAGACTTTAAAAAATTATATAAGTGAATAATTTTTTGAGTTTGTCTTTTTCATAAAGTTAAAAAAAGTAACATAAAAACTTACTGTTTTTCTCCAGAGAATTGCTCTGTATTGAGGGACACATTGATTATTGGCATCGGTAAGAACTACTGATAGGAAGAAAGGTACTTTGTCGCCATCAGCACCCACATAGTTTTGATGCACTGGAATAAATAAAACAACCTCTAAGATTTTCAAAAATTTTTTAATAATCAAAATTTTTTTAAAATTCTGTTTTAGTGGACACTTTCTACAAATTATATATATCCTGTTTTACTCAGATCACCAGGGGGGGGGGGAGGGAGGGGTATGCGGTCATTTTTTCTAGAAAGAGATGTACATTGAATCCAAGATGAATTTTTTACAGCACTCTCTTTGTAAATCTAATAACAATTTTTGAAATTGTCTATGGATACTTTTTTAATTTATCAAAATTTATTTATTTATTTTTTTACTTTTTTGTCTTGAAATAGTAATAATTTCATAAAAAATGTATTCGTTTAGAATAAAATGAAATTTTTATATTTGCAATACAGGTCTATTCTCTTAAAACAGACGTTAAAATTTAAAATAAACAAATAGGTGTTAAAAAGTAATGTAAAAACAATCAGCGTTAAAAAATGCTATTCAAAATTCAAAATCACTTCCTTGCCTCAAATAGCTATTCTGTAAACAAAAACTTTAAAGCCAAAGCGTTAACATTTAGTAAATAGTGTTAAAAATAAATGTCATGTCTAGGGGGTGCCTTTAATATTTTAATGTCGTATTTAAAATAAACATGACGTCCTTAACCTAAAAAGTAAGATTGTGATTTTGATAGCTTTGAAATAAAAGCAACATGTTAACGTCGCTGTTAAAACTTTGTTTAGAGAATAGGATTTTTTTTTAAAGCTGATTGTTTTTACACTTTTTAACACCCATTTGTTTATTTTAAATTTTAACTTCTGTTTTTAGAGAATATACCTGATAGAGGCTTTAATTCCGTGGCATAGTATATTTAAGAATTTTTTTTTTTGGAAGACAAACAATTGCTTTTATAATAATCATGTTTCCTTTCATTTATTATCTTTTCAAGTAACTACAGGAGATGCCAATTTAGGTTTGGAGTGGATTTATCTTTTAGCACTTAGAAAACAAAATGTGAGAAGAGTAGGAAGTGACATTCAAGAAAAAGAGAACTCGTAACTTGTCTTTTTTTATTTACCAAGTTAACTCATCTCTCAATATAACATTCAAGTTTAATTTCTTCTATACTTGGTCTACTTTATATAGAAACTTAATCTTGAATATTTTTTTAATAATGAGCTAATTTATTTATTTTTTTATACATTCACACTTTTTTCTCATTCACACTCACACACACACATTCACATGGTCTTTTCGGCAACTTAGGCCATATAAGACTTTACGATAACCGTTTTTTGTATCCAAACGGCTTAAATAAAATCATCGGACTGCCTGGGGTCGAACCCGCGACGTTCGGTATAGGTGGGCACGCTACCTCATTCAAAACAATTATGCAAGAAATTTTTGGCCTCGGGATGCGTTAGACAGTTTTGACTGTTTATAACTTTATTACTTTCTCTTACCTCTATATATATGTTAATATATATAGAGAGAGAAAGTATTGGATTCATGTCAAAAATTCGATGTCGAGATTTTGATGGATCTTCACGTTTTGAGGTCCCCTGAATCCAAAAAAGTGGTTTTCGCGACATGGTCTGTCTGTCTGTCTGTGTGTCTGTCTGTGAACAAAATATCTCTAGAACGGAAAGAGCTAGGAGGTTGAAATTTTATATTTCAGTTAGGCACCCCCATGGCACGTGACACGAAGCTTTTGAACAAAATCGGCCAAAAAGTACTAGTACTTTACTGATGCACTTTTTCAATTTTTTTCGATTTTCTCTAAATTCGCTTCAACGATTTTTTTTTAAATTCAAAAATCAATTATTTTTTAGATTCTCAATAAAATGTATATTCTCATTTTGTCATTGAAATCTTCTGAAGACCACTTTACTCTTGTATTTCATAGGGAAGATAGGAGAAATGGTTGCCATGGTAACAAAATATAAATATTTTCCCATACTTAAATATCTTGAAAATCGAATGTACCGTACTGTCGGAATCTAAATACATGTCGACACAAAAAATCTGGTGTGACAAGCACAGTACACAACTTTCGATTACCGAAGGTAAGAGAAAGTTGTGTGCTGTGCGACAGTCACACCAGATTTTTTTTATATGACGTGACGTCCGCGATAAAAGAAAAATATTATTAAAATTTCCAATTAGAAGAAAATTGCCCTCAGGCTTGGTCTCGTTGGTAGCGTGCCTACCTACTATACCGAACGTCGCGGGTTCCGACCTAGGGCTGGATACAAAATGGCTTAAATAGAAATGCCTGGACCCCCAATCGCTATATAAATAATTAACGGTTATCGTAAAGTCTTAAAATGGCCTAATTTGCCGAAAAGACTGTGTAAATGTGAGTGTGAGTGTGAAAAAAGTGTGATTGTAAAAAAAAAGAAGATAATAAAAATTTTAAATTAGTAGGGAATTTTAATTAATTGTTTTTCTGTTTTAATCCTTGTAAAGGGCCGAAATTTATCCAATTTATAATTCCTTTTTTGTTGCAATGCCAAATCATTGATGGCAAAGATCCAAGTAATTAATACTAAAAAATGATTTTCATTAAAATTCTCATTATACTCATATTCCAGCGATTTTCAAAATACAGGAGTATCATATTTGCTTCCTTCCTTTCTCTGTCTCGTCCTTGTTTAAATATAATAGAAATCTTTTATATTAATTGGAAAATTCTACTTATTACACATAAGGAAATATAAAAATATCATTTATAATTTCCTTGAAATTTTTTATTTAAATTTATTCAATAAAGTTCGACTGAACCAATTTGCATAACGAAATGAGAAGATAAAAAAAAAGGTTCTACATTTGAAGCGATATTACTGTGTGTATGAAAGTTGATCTAGATTTCTTTCTTCTTTTCATATCTTCTTAAATCTTCCTTGAAATTGATTAACATAGATTATAATTATACTTTTTTAGGAAATTTTTGGAACATTATCTAAATGGATCCGTAAATATAGAGAAGTTTTCACTTACAAATTCGGAATGAAAGGAGAACAATATCAAATTATTTTTAAAAGCACTGAGAGACAGACAGATGAATTTTGATAAATCGTACCGCATAATGAACATTTTGTAATTCACTTGTAATAAGTTTGCCGATTCATATTTATTAAAAAATACTTTATTTTATATACTTACATTTCCCTAGAAAATATTTAAAATACCATCTTGTTTGATATTCCGGATTTTCTAAGACTGGAGTACTTGGTGATCCGAACATCTAAAACAAAAAAAAAAAAAAAATCAAAAACATGAATAACCATTAACATTATCACAATTTATTTTCTGAATCTCATTTGTCAAAGAGATGTTTAACCTCACAATTCACTTTAAACAGATTTAATGTTTAAATTGTTTCTCTATAATTTTTTACTCTATCTTACCTATATATGTTAATATATATAGCCTATAGAAAGTATTGGTTTCAAGTCAAAAATTCGGTGTTGAGATTTTGATGGATTTGGATACCAAATGGCTTAAATAAGAATACCTGGACCCCCAATATATATAATTATTAATACAACGGTTATCGTTATATGGCCTGAGTTGCCGAATGTGTAAATGTGTGTGTGTGTGAGTGTGAATGAGAAAAAAGTGTGAGTGTTTAAAAAAAAAAAAAAAATCTTGAATTCTAAGAACTCTTGTTTTGTAAATTTTTTTCTAAATTTTTTTTTCCGCTCAGTATAAATCACTCAAATGGGGTTAAGAGTTGTTTAAGTCTTGGCGGATTCGTGTTAGAAAGGTGTTTAAATAATAAAAAAATTTATTGTTGGACCAAAGTAAATAATAACAGGTTAATGGCCGTCAGGATGATTTGTTCTCCCCGCTTTGTTTATGAATGTTTATAAACAGAAATTAAATCGAACTGTTGAGAAATTCAAGGCCAGCAAACGGAACAATTTATCTATTAAGCAATATATGTTAGTCGGGTGGCCTGGTTGAACGGCGCTGACACTTTGAGACCTGTTCTGACCTCTAATGACCTGTCTCGACCTATAATGACCTTGCCCTCATCAGCGTGTCGACTTTAAAATTTTCTCTTTGTGAGACAGTTAATTACAAGCTTATATATTTGTTACATGAATAAGCTATTAACTTGTGACGTCTATTAAGAATTTATTTTCATATTATTAATTGTTTATTATTATCTATAATAAATACATAAATTAAAATACTATTGAAAATTAAGTCTTAGAATACTTATATTAAAATTAAATGGGATTACTAAATATACGATTAAAATTTCCTTCATCACTGCGTTCGGACATTATCACTAATAAATATCTTAATTTAAGTATAAATGAACTTAGGCCACTTTCGAAATAAACAGTTCAATTATTGAACTAACACTAAAAACTTGTGTCCAGAATTTTCGTATTTATTCGGAATATAAGTAACCTCCAATGCTTTATTGATAGATAACTTTAAGTTGTACGTGTACCCACGGTCAACCGGAAATAATTGACAAATGGACTTAGGCCATTTTCAAAATAAATCCCTCATATATTGGTTAAGAGGCGTTAAAAATATCTCTCTATTTTTATTCTATATCATTGAATTTATTCAGATAAATTGTCGAGAAGGAATCATAGTAGGTGTAGATTGACCAGATCTATTTATGGATAATAGAACATCATTTAATCCTGGTTTTATACTAGTGAACTATCAAGTCATTCTAATAACGCCCTCATCTGGCAAATATCTATGTAATTAAATCAAATGAACTAATTTCCACATACTGTATCTATCATCTAGTAGAAAAGTTCGATTTTTTTTGTTAATTAATAGAGGTAATTAATATATTAATAATTAGGAATTTTCAGTCAGAAAAAAATGTAAATCATTGGATACAAGAAAAAATTCTCTTATTAGCCATTTTAATTAAAAAATAATAATGATAATTTTAACAAATTTTTTTAAAATCTATTGCCTAATATCGTCCAACTAACTAATGTAAAAAAATTCCGTTTTTCAGATTTTATATCAATACCTTTCTCTCGCAATCGACAACGAAACGCCATGTTGCAAACTGTCCTTTAGAATATCGGGAAATAATTTTAATTAAGTAAACTTGCCCTTTTTCTCAAGGTGTTGATTTTGCATACATTATTAAAAATTTTAAGTTGACACATTTAGGCTGGTTTCACACGGAGCTGATTCGAAGCAACTTGTTGGTTCCCCTAGTTAACTCAACTAGTTGCCGGTAAATTGACTGCCGTCTGAAGACTCGTGTTCACACGAGGCAATTTGTGTAATCAACTTCTCTCCCTTTCAGAGTCAGATCGACAAATCGTTCTATATATCAAAATACTTTTTTCTCCATGTTCTTTGGAATCCGCTAAGCAACTAGTTGACTAATGTGAAAGACCTAATTGCGCGTAGTGCATTTTTAGTTGAATTGAGTTGATTCAACCAGTGGGGAGAAGAACCGACACACGTTTCTGGCGAGAATCCGCCAGGCGGAAAAGTTGACTGCGTGTGAAAGGGGCCAGGCCGATTACATTCATTTTCTAGACACGTTGCACCCCCATTGCATTTGCCCGGTCAACTAGTGGAATCAACTAGTTGCCTCGAATCCGCCCCGTGTGAAACCAGCCTAATTCCGCCGTTGTAAATAAAACAAATTTCGTTGTCCTTATGAGCTCTCCGTTCATGCGAATGTGTATCACTGAAATTTTTAATTTTCATTTCTTCTCGCCTCCGGCTCTGAAGATGGCCTAGACCGTCATCCTGGAACGGCACAATAAAGGAAATAATTTTAGCTGCATGTCTTGCAATTTTTTTTTTTGACTCCGCCTTAGAAATACTTCCAGCCACAAAGACATACCTCATAAAACAAATAAGTAGATTTATTATTATAGATAAGTGATTTTTTTGTAGTGGTATTACTAGATATAGTTGAAATTATTTTGGGAAAAGTTATTTTCTGAAAAGTTGCGATTTTCACATTGGATAGTTGGACATGGGTGGGAGTTAGGTGAAATTTATTTAGAGAGCCAAAAGGCTTTCTTCCCTTTCCCAATTTCATAAATTTTGAACCCTCCTCATTTATATAAAATTATATTATATAAAAAAAAAAAAAAATACCTGTAAAAGATCAAATTTTTTTACGATCTCAATATCTATATGTGGTTGGAGAAAGTAATAGCCAATATCGTCTTTGTGATATTATTCTATCATTCTTTAAATAAACAGGAAACCTGTCTAGACGAAGAGTTGGAGTAATATTTTAGTTTCTCGACTTCTTATTTCCTTTTTGTTCATTTTCTATCTTCTCTCATGTGGAAAACTAAATTTACAAATATCTCTCTGACAACCGGATTTGCGTTGACACATTAATTCCGCCGCAATGTTATATAAAATCAACTATGTAGATTATTAATATAGATAAGTCATTTTTTTTGAAGTGATATTACTATAAATAGATAGAGACAATTTTCCTTAAAAAAAAGCAAAAAATAGCACCCGGGGTTGAAATTATTTTGAGAGAGGATTTAAAAAAATGACTGAAAAGAATTTCTTTTATAATCAATTTTAAATTATTTCGATATTAAATTAAGGACAGAATTATTCTTTTTTTTTTTTTAACCTATCCTTATGAAACAGGCAAGTCACAAACTTCAAACTTCTTTTCCTTTAAGAGAGATGGAAAGCATGAACTTGACTTTTTTTTCTGACTCACAATACTTTACTATAATTCCGAGAGCGTCTATAGTATAAAGACTGATTTGAATATAAGTCAACAAGAATATTGATTAGGAGATAGTTCGTTTCGCGTTACATTTTTTCAGGCAAAAAAAAAAAAGCTAGAGACAATTTTCCTTAAAGAAAAGCAAAAAATAGCACGCGGGGTTTAACTGGTGGCGGACCTGGCAGGGGCCAAGAGTCCCAGAGCTCACATTTGAGACAACAAAATCCATTTTATTTGTTATTTGTTTTTAGCATTCGATAATATTTATCATCATCGCACTTTGTTAACAAATTTATGTTGTTTAAATACTCGTTATAAAAAAACAATACAAAATTTCAAAGTATGTACTCGTAAGATAAACAAAAATCCTTTATCTCATCATATTTTTTTTTTTAAACACTCACACTTTTTTCTCATTCACACTCACAATTACACACACATTCACACAGCCTTTTCGGCAACTCAAGCCATATAAGACTTTGACGATATCCATTATTGATTAATTTACATATTGGGGGTCCAGGCGTACTTATTTAAGCCATTTGGTATCCACATTTTGTACCACATTTTGTATTATTTACTTATTAAAAATATAATTACTGTACAACGTTTCGACTGCTTGCTTATTCTGCAAGTACTGTTTCTTATTTTATTCATAAAAATCAATTTTCTGACTTTATTTTAATAAAATCTAAATCTCCTGATTTTTCCTTTAAGGTGCGCGTCTCGGGGTGCTAATTTTGGGACTTTCCAGCGGCCACAATTTTGAAGCTATCGACCTCAAATTTTTTTTAAATTAAAGCTATTTAAAATATCTACAAACAATAGAAGCCCTTTTTTGATTTTCGAAAAAAAAAAAAAAATTTTTTAGATTAATCTCATTAAATAAAAGATATTTTAAAAAAAAGGAGCTCTATAAGTTGTAGATAATTAAATTAGTAATCATTGTGTTAAAAAATAATTAATGTTTTGCCTTTAATTAATTAGCTGAAAAGTCTAGAATGAAATGGAACAAGTTACGTGTATTCCAATGGGGGAACACTAACGCCATCTCTTGCCGCCTCGAGTCAATCGTGTTTTAACGGTTTTTCGAGACGCGCACCTTAAACATATACTTATTTTCAGAGTCATAAAATACAGTAGTTTACATGAGATAAGGTCCTTTAAAAGAAATCTTAACGTAAATTAATTATTTCTTTGGATAAGCCCCTTTTGATTTAACGAGTAATTAGAAAACCTCACATGCGTGCACCTAGAGACCTCCCACTCGAGAATTAGCGTTGGCTGACTGTGATTAACTACTTTTATTAGCCACAACAGAAGCCGTCAAAAAAATTTCCATTTAAAATTCTATTTTAATATTAATAGTATCTAGTCTATTATAGGATGATCAGTCATTGGGGTAATCAATCATTTCAAAAATTATATTTTTTTATCTCTCAATCATATACATACATGTAGAAAAAAAAACATCTAAATTGAAAGAATCTTTTTTCAATTGAAACTATATTAATTAATACAAATTGAGAAAAAAATAATTTTTATTTAATCTATGGGATTATACTTTTCAAAAGATTAGGACCTAAACAATGGATAGAAATAGTCTTATTTGTATCACTTTATTTATGAATAAAATGTCAATTAATTTAATAAAAATTTATTTTTAAAATAAGGAAGAGTCGCTCACACAACTGATTTATAAAATACTTTAAAAATTTTGCATAATTTCTAATTTTGATGGCCTCTTATTTATTTTTTTTTTTTATAATTCATTGTCTTTCTAGTCTCCCTCGTATTCCGGAAATGAATTTCAATCCTCTTGTGAATAGCGTTTTGTTACATGCATAATAAAAGCGCCCAGTAGTGGCTTGGATTATACATTGTTTATAAAGGAAATAAATTTTTTAGGATTTGAATTTTATATACGTAGGCTAAATGTTAAACCGATCAATAAGAACAAAAATTTTCTAATTTATTTTTAAATTTTCTCTCTCAGCTGCTGAGGCCCTTTAGGGATTTATTGTAATATACATTTCCTTTGACTTTAAGAAAGGTGAACTCGTATAATACCACGTATAGCAGTAGCAGTATTCTTATTTTAAAATAAAACGAATAAAAACAGATTTAAAATGATTAAATTAAATTTTCAAAGATAGACAAAATATTTTTCACATTTGAGAGAAGCTTAGCTTAGCTTCTTTTTTGTTGAAAAGTTGTTAATTAATCGCATACGAGAGGCCGTTAAGTCGAGTGGAGTGTCTTTAATTCGATTGGTCGTTTTTGTCTCTAAACGTTGGTCTGTCTGTCTTATCTTATCGAAAGCAAACATCCCTCTCTCTCCTTTCTCTATTCATCCATTTGAGTCATTCATTAACACGCACACAACGACAAAAAGAGAAAATTCATTCATTTTAGTCAAGTTGGCATTCACAAGATGGATTTAACTTTTAAGAGAAAACAACTTATATAGGTCTATGGGCCTATTTTCGAAAATTCAAAATTAAAAGTCAAGTGCAGATTAAAATATTAATTTACCCATTTAATACGTGTGTAGAGCCAACCCTAAGGTAATCGGGGCCTTGCTGGAAGTTCTTTTATAGAAACCCCCTCCTTATATATTTTCTTTAAGGGGGTGTAGGAGTGGCATCTAAACGTACTTAAAAAAAAAAAAAAAAAACTAGACTAAGCTTATTATAAGTAATTTTTCAATGAGGTTTTTAAAAAATGAATTAGGCTATATTCATAAGAAATTATTGGGACACAAAGTTATAATTTGTTTAATGACTTATTGAAAAATTAATTTTTTTGTTATCAAGCAAATACAGAAAACAATCTGCCTCAATAATCTTTAATTTTTTTTTAAATTTAAAAATTTTAAATTTTTTGTTATTATTAATCACATATTAATTAAGAAAATTTCAAAATAGGCTTATTAGATATATTTAAAAATTATGTGTCAAATAGTTCAGCACTCTGGCAAAAGATGGCAGGCTAGTCTAACAGCCAATCCCCTATTAGCCTATATATGGCCTATATTTATATGCTTTTATAAAAGATACATAATATATAATAATATTTATAAAGTATTCATTGTTAAAAGATAAATGAAAATCAACTATATGCATTGCCCTCGGGGCATGGTGTAGAGGTTAGCGTGCTAACCTCGTATACCAAACGTCGCGGGTTCGGACCCCAGGCAGTCCGATGATTTTATTTAAGCCAAGCCAATTGGATACCAAATGGCTTAAATAAGAATGCCTGGACCCCATATATGTATATTTATCAATAACGGATATCGTAAAAAGTCTTATATGGCCTGAGTTGCCGAAAAGACTGTGTGTGTGTGAATGGGAGTGTGAATGAGAAAAGTGTGTTAAAAAAAAAAAAAAAAAAAAACTATATGCATTAAATTATCAGCCAAATATAAGTTTTTCTTTTGCGAAATTTAAATGTGGTATATATTTTTTCATATACTTGGATAGACTAATCCTTTTCTTTTTTTTTTTTTTTTGTTACTGTACTAAATTTCCCTCTTATAAAATTTAAAAAAAAAAAAATGAATTTTTTTTTAAATCTTGTTAAAAAAATGAATATCTTGCCTTTATTAAAAATGATCAAATGGAATTTTAAAAGGATATTTTTCCAGCAATTTATGGGCAATGAGAGATCGGAAAAAATTAAAATGCAAAATGCATGTAGGAGTGGGGAGAATGTGAGGATAGAGGATGATGATGATGATGATGATTGGTGAATGCAATCAATATAGTTATTACCATAGTTGACTTGCTTATTAGACGAGTCATTTATGTGTAAAGAGCTAGTGGGGTGAGTAAAGCGGAGGGTAGGCAGGGGGGCAGTGGATGTTCAATAAATCAGCGAACTGATTTTTAGCTATTATTTGAAAGATTATTATTATTAAAATAATAATAATTTATAAATGAATTTTAACACAATTATATAAATAAATTAAACATTTTAGAAAATATTAATTATAAAATAAAATTAAGTCTACTGTAATTTATATTTAGTTATTGAATTTATGCATTAAGTTATTTATGTTAAAATTATTGTTTTGTCCAAAACCCAAATGAAAACTTCATCTGAACGCTTTTTGTTTAAAAATTAGTTGGTCATCATTGCAAATTTATTTATGTTAACAGAAATAATGAGACAAGTTAATAAATATAGTAATATTTTACAAATTTGACCCATTCATAGTTGAATTGATTATTGTAGATGAATATAATTATTTTTAAATTGTTCAGACATAGTAATTATTAAAGTACGAAGAAATTATTTTAAATTTTAATGAGAAGAATTTAAATAAATAAATAAATATTTTAAGAATCTTTTTTTTTGATTATAAATATTTTTTACTTCTTTTCTTGCTCTATTTTAAATTTATAATGGTCTTTGTATAAATTTTACTCAACTCATTAGAGGAAGGAAAAATTAATTTGAATTAATAAATTATATAAGGATTTTAAATATTCCTACAATCAACTTAACAAATCTCAGCTAGAATTAAATTGTGTGTGTGTGTTCATATTACGCTTTTTTTATTCGCTAAAGACTACGAATCACATTCTTCAATAAACCACGAGGGAATTTGCCATAAAAATAAAGAATGAGTTTTTTTTTTGCCCCAAATAAGTTTGTGAGGTTTCACATCCCTGATGCTCTTTGCCTTTATTTAATTTAGGACATATTTTCTATTTTCTAATTAAGGCTACAGCAACCTTCAATTAATTAATTTGCATTTATAATTAAATTAAATTTTAATAAATTCTTTTTTATCGAATAAATAATTATCTAAAGCATGCTATATAATTTTAAAGTAAAACTTACCTCATCTTTTTCACCTAAGGTGTCACCATTTTCCACTCGAAATCGCCGTCCGTTCAACTCTTGCCCTTCCGCTTCGATTTGGGGTAACTAAAAGAAAAAAATGAATTAAATTAAAAATTTGTTTTTTAACATTTCCATTAATGGGAATTTTGTAAATTTAATAGAATACTCGTATCATTGTTATGTAAAGAGTGAAAATATCTAACACTTAAGGTGCGCGTCTCGAAAAGTCGTTAGAAGACGATTCACTACCGAGTTACTCGAGGCGGCAAGAGATGGCGTTAGTTTTTCCCATAGGAATACAAGGGATTTATTCCATTTATTTTTAAAGATTCCAGCTAATTAATTAAGGGTAAAAAATTAATTATTTTTTATCACCATGATTACTAATTTAATTATCTATAAGATATAGAGCGAATTTTTTAAAAATATCTTTTATTTAATGCGATTAATCTAAAAAAAAAATTTATTTTTTCGGAAATCAAAAAAAGAGCTTCTATAAGTTGTAGATATTTTAAATAGCTTTAATTTAAAAAAAAATTTAAAGTCGATAGCTTCAAAATTGTGGTCGCTGGAAGCTCCCAAAATTAGCACCCCGAGACGCGCACCTTTTTCAAAGTCTAAGTGCGACCGAAATGTTAAGAAAAAATGTTTTATCCCATCTCGTTTCTTTTATTTTTTCTATAAATAACTATTAATTTTACTAGTTTTCAAATTTAAACTTCTTCAAACTGATAAGGATGCAAAGTGTGAGATGTGGAGGATGTTTAAATTAGAATTGTGTGGTCCTTTGGGGATTATACACTTTAAACGCTATTGTTCTTCTTGGCTACTTTGGCTATTTTGTCGCCTATTCCTAAATCTAACTGTTCGTCTGTGTTTCAGTTTCCGGTGGGAAGAGAGAGAGAGAGAGCTGCCAAGTGAACTGATCTGTATCCAGTGGGACTGACAACGTTATAATCCGGTAAGCCTGCTCCAACTAATACTCCTCCTATGTGTCGCAATCCCATTCGCAAGTGATCCTCCCAACATTCATCAAATGAATTATTGTGTCCCTTCCATTAATGTCGTGATTTTTTTTTTTCATTATAATTTAGATTGAAAATTGAGCCCTGGCATAGTTGAATTCTGTGTTTCATTTTGCATTCCTCCTTCAACTCCAATTTTAGATGCATATGGAAATTAGATGAGATGTAGCTTTATGTTAATGTAACTTTATCAAACAACAAAAACACGATGGTATTTTTTCGCATTTAAATTCGTATTTTAGATCCAAACTAGGGATTATAATATAAACAATTTTTTTTTTTTTTTTTTTTAATTCTATTATTTTAGGCCGGGAGATTTAAATATATTTGATTTTGTTATATAGTGTATATTTTAAATATATTATATTGTATACAAGACGGGGCCGAATGGCTAACGCTAGAAGGCCGAGAATAAAGAGAAAAAAAAATATATATATATTTGATTGAATAGTAGGCTGGGATGAGTAGAGTAAAGGGGTTGGAGAATGGTAACCAGCAAATTTATAGCTCCACCTGACGTCCTTTTATTTGGCAGATATTTCGATGCGTAAGACACACATCATCTTCAGTGCCGCGAGGATATAGTAGGTGGGCTTAGTCTATTAATATCAAATGCCTTAGGGGCATTAAACATAGTGGTGAGGTGCCTTCTCTAAGCTGATGACCGCTCTGTGTACAAAGCAGAATTGATAATATCATGATAATGCCCCTAAGGCATTTGATATTAATAGACTAAGCCCACCTACTATATCCTCGCGGCACTGAAGATGATGTGTGTCTTACGCATCGAAATATCTGCCAAATAAAAGGACGTCAGGTGGAGCTATAAATTTGCTGGTTACTATTCTCCAACCCCTTTAAATATATTTGAAATAAATGAAAACCAAACATAAAAATAAAAACATGTTACTATGTAATTTACAAATTCGTTGATTTTTTTCAACTAGATAAGGTATCAAAACATCTTCGTCGTTACCTCAGTGTTTTCAATTATTTCTCTCAATTTACACTTACTTACAAAAAATTAGATCAATTTTTTGTCTGATTTGATTTTTTCCTGGCTGCTATTTGCAATCTTTATCAAATTAAACAGCCATTTTCTCCAACATCTTTACTAAAAATTAAGTAGGTATTTGTTGTCTATAGGAAAATAAAACATTGTAAATTATGGAAAGGTGTAAATAGGCCACTGCAGTCCAATAAGAAAACAAAATATATTAAAAAAATATATAATTTATTTAAATTTAAACTTCTCAAACCGCCTGCGGCAGTGCGGTCGAAACCAGGCGGATTGAGAAGTTTAAATTTAAATAAATTATATATTTTTTATATATTTTGTTTTTCTATTGGACTGCAGTGGCCTATACCTTTCCTGAATACATTCAGTCCTGGATGAGTGCTATCATCTATTGTAAATTATCATAAAGGGCCAGAGAAAGATAATAATATGTATTATCTTTCTCGAGTGTGGAAGTGGAGTGAAGATATGTATTATGATTATGAAGATATGTATTATCCGTTACATTTATAGTTATTTCAATTTCAGTGTGATGGAAGAAACATCCTCAGTACAAACAAATCTTCAAATAATTATTCCTATCCAATTTGTTAGAGTAAATGTGTTCACTATGAAAATAAATTTTATATTATATTGCATTATAAAATTTGTGTTTATGGTAAACGCATCTATTCTAACAAATTAGATAGAAAAATGTGAATATTTGTCTGTACTGAGTATGTTTCCATCACACTGAAATCGAATATCTATAAATAAACGGATATTATCTGGCCGAAAGTCTTTATAAAAATTTATCTTCCTTATGGCTATTCACAATCGAATAAAATATTGTATTTAATCTTATATTAGTAAGGCGTTTGGAACTAAAATTAATAAATATATTGAAAATAAATTTATTTTCACAAGAGAGGGTTAAGGTCTAATGTTTTCCCTATGACTTGTTTTTTGATCTTATAAAAGATTTCGAGTTAAAAAAAGGAATTGAAGCAAAATAATATTGGGTTTTCTTTTTCGAGTTCGTTGAAAAGATCATTCAATTTTCCCATCTGAGTATGGCACATTAGATTTTTTTTTCTTATAATAAAAAGCTTTTCCTATTTTGCCACACCAAATAAATCAAAGTAGATTTATTAACTCGATGAATAATTATTTGTACAATTAGGCTGAACGCACACCAAATGAACAAAAACGTTTTCAGACAAAATGTTTTTGACTAATCGTTGTTTCAATGTTTTTCTATGGGTCAACGCACATCACAATTGAGCATGATTCGACATCATTGAACAAAATGTTTTGCCATTGAGCGTTTTGCTCAATCGGTGTACGTTGGCATTAAGCAAAACGTTTTGCTCTTGGACAAAATTCAAGTCAATAGGCATAAATTGTATCAGTCTTGGAAAGATTTTGCATAACTACAAGGCGTCATTGATTAGTGGCGCCTCAGGTGTTGATTGGGCGAACTACTCAAGTTGCTACCTACTCAGTTGTATAAATTATTTAACAGACTTTTCTTTAGATATCGAATTTTTTGACAGATTACAAAACTTATATTTTGAAGAAACAAAGTTTGTTTTGTTATATATCAACATCAGAAAAATTTTGTTGAATTGTTTGAGATAAGGAAAAAAAAGGATTAAAAAGAGGAAATCAATGATACTCGAGAGGAAAGGAGCACTTGACCCTTTAATATGAAATCTTGATAATATATTATTGATTCTTTCAACTTCTTAAAACAAATGAAGAAATCAATTTTAACAAAATCCTTTTACTAGCCATTCTTGAAGTAATGCAAACAAGAGGGTCAAAATATTGGTATTGTTCGGTCTCTATATTTAATGGCTTTTTTTAAACTATTTAATGTAGTTAGCAAAAAAAAAGTTCTTTCTCTCGCTTTTTTTCTAACACTTTTGAAAGGAAGTTTCAATTGGATTATTCCTAAAATAAAAGCATTTTCGAAGTAAGAACACAAATCACCTAATCTCATGCTCTTACAATTTCTTCAATCTGAGCTGTTGTCGTAATTCGACTGATTTTTTTCTCCACATTAATCCAAACTTCACTAGAACATATCTTAATTTTTTCCGGACAGACCTTGTCATATAAACTTCTTTTTTTTAACACTCACACTTTTTTCTCATTCACACTCACACTCTCACACACACATTCAAAGATTAGAACTTCAAGGCATCGCTTGTTCCTTGCCGTAACGTTCCAATAAAGAGTGTTTATAATTAAAATAGAGGCTCAATTATTGGATGCATCGTCTGCCTTTCCAAACATATTATCTATAGCCACGATCTGCATTTCAATTAATAATAATAAATTAATATAATTTCATTTATAACATGTAAGTAATGTTATCTCTATTATCTAAATTGAATTAGATAGATGTTGGCCTACCTGTAAAGATTTAGCTAAAATTGATAATGACATTTGATATTATAGGGAAGTCTAGTGTGTGATTCATGTCTACAAATATTTTAAATAAACTTTGTAATTTTGTATTCGATTAGAGAATAATTGGATTTCAATTTTAAACAAATATTTATAAAAGGATCATCAAAAGAATTCTAATTCAAAGACTTTAAAAAGTGTATTAAATTACATTTACTATTCAAACGAGAAAGAATTGACTTTTTTTTGATATCTAAAAATTTAAATTATTAAATTTAATTAAAATCTTTACATGTCTGATTAATTTTAGATAATAATTATTAAATTTTATTCTTGGATTTTTGTTAAGGTGGAAGATTTTATTATAGTCCATACTGTCCAATCCACAATTAAATTTGTTTTTATATGAATAAGTAAAATGAATAGCAGCTATTGTATATTTCATTTATTAAGGCCGTTTCGGTCTTGATTAAGACCATCTTCAGAGCTTGAGTGCGGGCTATCAATATAGCCATGTAAATAAATATTCAATAATATTGCCTATATTATATGCCTATACTGTATTATGGGTGTTTTTCGAAAAACCTAAGGGGCGCGTCTCGAGGTGCTAATTTTGGGAGATTCCAGCGGCCACAATTTTGAAGCTATCGACTTCAAATTTTTTTAAATTAAGGGTATTTTAAATATCTACGACTTATAGAAGTCCTTTTTTTGATTTTTGAAAAAATAAATTTTTTCGAAAATCAGAAAAAGGGCTTCTATTATTTGTAGTTATTTTAAATAGCTTTAATTTAAAAAAACAGGTCGATAGCTTCAAAATTGTGGCCCCTGGAAAGTCCCAAAATTAGCATCCCGAGACGCGCACCTTAAATAAAAGATATTTTTAAAAAATTCGCTCTATATCTTATAGATCAGCGTTTTCCAAACTGTGAGGCGCGCCTCCCTAGGGAGGCGCGGACTAGTCTAAGGGGAGGCGCGAATATTGGCCACCAAGATCAATTTTCCAAATGTTTGCTAGTTTTATAAATAAAATAATAAAATAATTTAGAAGATTCTGGGACGGAGTTTTTAATTAAAATAATAAATATGAATAAATAAAAAAAATATTTTTATATAAATTTATATTTTTAGTGCCCTCGGGGCTTGGTGTAGGGGTTAGCGTGCTAACCTAGTATACCAAAAGTGGCGGGTTCGGACCCCCAGGCAGTCCGATGATTTTATTTAAGCCATTTGGATACCAAATGGCTTAAATAAAAATGCCTGAACCTCCAATAGATATATTAAACATTCGAGTATCGTTTAAAGTCTTAAATGGGCTAAGTTGCCGAAAAGACTGTGTGTATGTGTGTGTGAATTTGAAAAAAGTGTGACTGTAAAAAAAAAAAGATCGGATTAGGGGTTGCAAAATTGAAAAGAATGTTTTTTAAATTTATTTTAGCTAAATCGAAGCCAAATAAATAGAAAACATTCAAAAATAGCGTTGATTATTATTTTGATTAGGGAGAGGGGATGAAGGGTTGATTATTTAAGAAAGGCCTTGGAATATTCCAAATCACTTGTTGACATTCTTTTCCATCTTTAAATACAGTTAGATTAGAGCAAAAAGTATTTTTTTACTTTTAATAAAAAGGGAATTGTTATTTTCATCTGTTTTATTCCTACACAAAGAGAGAGTGGAATCTCTCGTTCAGTCGAGTCGAGCGCGTTGCCGGGATGCAGGCGCTGCCTTCTTTTTTGTGTTAAAAGTGAATCAAAGTGAATAATTAATATAGTGTAACCCACCCTGACCATACCGACAGGCAACACACCCCTTGAATGTCTTATTAAAGGTAATTATTATGCATTTTATCGTTGAAAAAAAAAATGATAGAAACAAATAATTTGACTGCGAAAAACGATTCTTTTGAATATGAAATTAAATATTTTGTATTTCACGAAGGATAGAGGGTAAATATAAGCTGTTGAAAGGGGGAGGGGAAGTGTAGGTGTCATTGAAAAAAAATTAGTTTTTTATTTTTTATTTATTTATTTATTTTTTACTTTTTTTTTAAAGACCTTCTCATTCACACTCACACTTAAAATTAATTATAAATGTTTTCAAATTATTTTGAGAGTAATTTCGCGTTGAAGGCTCGCATTTCCTTAAGGGGGGGAGGGGAGGTATGAAGGCATTAACCCCCCCCCCCCCCTGGTTAATGTCCCATCCCCTATAATGCACAAAGATATTAATGTTTTTTAATACTTTTACTAAAAAATAAGTGCATTCCGTTTGAGTTAAAATTTATATTCAATATTTAGCAAATATCAAAGTGAGATAGAAACATTTTAATGTCATTCTAAAATTTCTTATTACTGGGGCGGAATTAATTTTTGAGTATTTCCAAACACTCATAAACAGATAATAATAACACGGGATAATAACTTAGGAACCCATCGAATCCCTTACAGAATTTTGTATGGATTTTTTTCATTAGGTAGAAAAGTAAGATATGATTAATTAATCCACTTAGAATTTTACTGGGGTGAGTTACCGCATTTTTTTGTATATAGAACTAATCCCAATTCGGATTTGAATTTTTACTTTCTCTTACCTATATGCATAAGTTAAAATACATATATATATATATAGAGAGAAAGTATTGGATTCATGTCAAAAATTCGATGTCGAGATATACACGTTTTGGGGTCCCCTGAATAAAAAAAAAAAGTGGTTTTCGCTACGTGGTCTGTCTATGTGTCTGTTTGGGTTCAATTTTAAGCATGGAGGAATTGAGCTAGGTGGTTGAAATTTTATATTTAAGTTAGGCACCCCCCTAGGGCGTGAAAATAAGATTTGAGAAAAATATTTTTCTTCAGGAATGATAGAAGAAAACGCAACCATAATTTTTTCTTTAAAAATATATTTTAACAGTTTACGTTTCGGCCTTGGTCAAAGCCATCCTCGGAGCTGTTAGTGGTCATCCGAGGATGGCTTTGACCAAGGCCATCACTTGCCGCCTCGAGTAACTCGGTAGTGAATCGTCTTCTAACGGCTTTTCGAAACGCGCACCTTAAATCATTATAAAAGATTAATTTTATAAAATTATTTTAAATAGATTACTTATATATTCATACTATTAATATATATGATTGAATACACAAGCTCTGAAAATGGTCATAATCAAGACCGAATCGTCAGCTAAGTGGGCTTTAATAAATGAAATATACATAGCATATTCTTTTTACTTACTCATCAACTATTCCAACTATAAAATCTACATCATTCAATTGTTTTTATTTATTTCATCTATTTTATATAATTTCCCTTTTTGCGATAGTTTGTTCGATTTTCGAAACTCAAGTCAACCATTGGATCATTTCCAAATTTTTCCTTATTTTAAAAATTTATATATAAATTTTGCCAGAGATCAATCATTTTTTTTCGACGCTGACTGACAATTAACGACATTTGAATTTATTATTAATAGGTCTAATCTCTTGATAGAGTTTTTTATCCTAGAAAGTTTTTCTTGTTTTTATATTCTTTTTATTGATCCATATTCCCTTACTCTCTCTGTGAATGAATTATGAACATCGGAATATCCTAAAATGTTTTTCTTCCTTTTTCAACTGGTCACAAAAGTCATGACTCGTGTAATGTGATAGCCAAGAATTTTCTCTTCTTATCTATACTTATCTTAATTTCTTCTGCCAACATGTTTTATCTGTTGTCGAAAAAAAAGAGAAGGATTGATTGCTAGAGAAGACGAAAAAAAAAATGCTGCGAAAGGTAAAAATTGATTGGAAATGATCGTATTTTTTATCAAAAAGACAAGCCCTTGTCAAGAATAAAAAAAAAATATACCGAAAAAGGAATAAAAAAAAATTGTTTTGAAATAGAAATATTCAGCAAAAAAAAAATGCGGTGCAATTAGTCTATATTTCTATTTTATTTTTTCATAATCACCAGACGATATTTTATTTTATCTTATCAATGATAAGACACAAAAGAAAATGAAAAATAATTGTTTATATTTAATCATTTTTTTTTTCTTAAGGTTGTTCGGATAGTAAGGAATAAATCACTCAAGTACCCCTTAAGTCATAATAGAATCTATATATTTTTTTTAATAAACTGAAAAATTTGAATTCATAAATTCATTATTATAATTTAGTCGTGACCTATCATAGTTTATAATTGTATTAAGTTAATAATTTAATTACCAAAAATAATAAATGAATGACTTTTGACTCAAGTATTTCTTTGCATAATATAGATCTGGCAACATTCGTATTTGACAGCTGATTATGTTGATCTTGTAAAGTGCTCAGTTGTATTTTATTTATCATATTACAATGAGTAATGCAAATCAGTTTAGACACAATGGGCGATTTGCGAAAAAAAAATATCGTAAATTGAAAAAAAAAAAAAAAAAAAAAAAAAAGGGAATTTTCATGTTAAAATATCTTTAAAAGCCCTCAGCAGAAACTTTTGATTTTATGTCTAACGTATTCCTCGGAAGTGAATTGATAAAATATAAGTTTTTTAATGAAGAATATAGCTGTTTAACTTGAAAAGGATAGCGGAGGGCAGCCAGGAAAAATTAAATCAGATAAAAATACAATCAATTTTTATCCGATTTTTTTTTTTAATTTAATTGTCGACGTTTCTGACCCCAGTCTGTTCCGAGCACGATTTCAATTTTCGTTGAAATACCTAATACGGCGTCCGACGTCCGTCTGTATTTTTTCCTTGACGATTGATTGTCCTGATGCAGGGCGCGATTGGCGTCCGAAACGTCGACAATCAAATTAAAAAAAAAATCTGTTAAAAATTGATTGTATTTTTATCTGATTTAATTTTTTCTGGCTGCCCTCCGCTATCCTTATGTAAGTTTTTTGTTATGCAGAGGCTATATAATTCGATATGTTTGCGTTTCCTCGACATTCCCCATAGACTATATGTTAAATTTCAATTAAGAAAAAATTAATTACACGATAGCCCTGGGTCAGATCTGCTTCAAAATTTTATTTTATACCTATGTGATATTGATTAATAACATATTAAAAAATTAGCTTTTAATCTAATAATGTCTGAACAATCTTAAAGAATTTTCTTTGATATTTTAAAATAAATTATTTATTTAACAAACATATTGATTCCTTTCATATTTATTTTAATTAATTGGTATCCAATATAATTTTATCTCTTGAAAGAGGAGAGTTTCATCTCTGGCATAAGGGACAAAGAATTTATTTGCATTTCAGATCTAGAAATAAAAAAATCTCTTTTTCTCTAATCTTTCCTAAATATAGAAATTACTTAACAAAAAATAAAATTAAGAGATTTGACTGCGAGGAATCAAGTAATCCCTCTATCTTTTGAAGTTGTGGTTTTATATATACTGGATATATATTTGAGCGAAAATAATAATTTAACGCTTTTGTGAGTTTATTTTTGCTGTTGGCTGAATTTATCATATGGTCCCAGGGAATTGTTCCCAGGATATCAAGTCTAACCCGGGTGTTTCTTTAACATCGACTCGACCATACTAGAAAAAAAAGACTATTACTGTTTTAATAAATATTAAAGGAAAACTGTTATCGTCACATTTCAATAATCAATTTAACGTTAATAAATATGTGGCCTTCGTTGATGGAGAAAACCCTCACAGCACGGAATATTGCAATCTTGCTCAATGTTGACAATATTGCGGCAACATTGATGCAATATTGCAGCTCAAACAGCAATATTGCTAGTTTGGAATATTGCCGCTGCAATGTTGCCAAGATTCGCAATGTTTCTGCAACATTGCTGCAATATTTTGTGCTGTGTGGGAAAGTAATCAATGTCAAAACAATCAAAGGCGCCCAATTAAAATAAAATATTTATACTAAAATTTTAAACTACACATTACTAAAATCATGAATGACATCTTTAAGAGACAAATGAAAAAAATTATTTACCCTATTTAAAAAAAAATATATCATTAATCAATTTGTTTTCAATTACTTTTTGAAAAATGGAAATTTTATTAAATAATTCAAGTATCTTAAAAAATATATTTTCCCTTCACTTTGAAAAATTTTTTCAGACTAGAATTAATGCAGACGAAAAAGCTTTGTTTCAATTAATGATAAATATGCCTTTTTTTCACAGAGCTAATTTTCAATTTCTCGAGATGGCTGCTGTTAGAGAATTTATTTTGTTAGTAATTATTGATCCGCTATTTAGGGTAATTGGCTAACTAATTTGAAATAATTATAAATCATTATATAGATTATGTAGAAATGGTTTTTTTTAATTTCCTTACAATCAAATTAAGGAAGATATCGATTTTATTGATTTATAGACGACAAATCTATACTCTCTATACCTATATATATATAATAGCTGAGTGTCCGTCTTTCACGTTCTGTTTGAACTATTTCCCGATTTGATAATAAGTCCTGGAAAAATAGTCGAATTTCCAAATATTCATTTGAAAAAATTTTTAATATCTATTATAATCTTTTTTAATGAATTGCGAATTAATCTCTAATGTCTATTTCAATTTTAATTAATAATAATTAAATTTTTTTAAGAGAAATATGGGTATAGCTATATTTCATAATATAAGATTTTCAAAAAATTTAAGAATTCTAAGAAGAAAACACCTCAATTTAGTTTAATGCCATGAAACTTTTATGGGGCTTCTCCTTCTACTCATGAGGGTAATATAATCATAATGTGTCATTTTTGCAAATAACACTGGTCGACAAGGTTTTCTTCACAAGAAATCTGATTAGTGAACATTGTGCATTTTTTCATTCTGAATTCAGATATGTAGTTAGAATTTTTCCATCAGGCACAGTTTTAGAGATATAGAGAAAAATAAATTTTAATAGAAAATGTGCTCTAAAACGGCTCTTATGTAGAATTTTCAAAATATTTTTAAGGCGATACAGAAATATGCAAATATTTATAATAAATATAAATTTTAAGTTTCAGCCCAATCTGAGGTCATTTAGACGTGCCGCAAATGACTTAAAGTCTAGAAAAATCTGTACTTTCTCTTACCTATATAAATATATTGTATTCATATTAAAAATTCGATATCGATCGTTGAGCCCAAAAAAGTGGGTCTCGCTGTCAGTTTTTCAGTCTTTTATTTATATTTCAAGTTTAAAAGGAAGATCAGCTCCCCCCTCCCACCCCCTCTTCAATGGTAATTTTATAATTTCTGATTCTTTTGATAATGCTGGCATCTGGTGAGAATTCGCTGTAAACAAAACATTGCATTTGCTAGTCAAAGAATAATAATAAAATTTTAATAAAATAACGTTAAATTAAATAAGCAAATTGGCCCTCGGGCTTGGTGTAGTTGGTAGCGTGCATGCTTTGTATACCAAGGGTCGAGGGTTCGGATTCCAGGCAGTCCGATGATTTTATTTAAGCCATTTGGATACAAAATGGCTTAAATAAGAATGCCTCGACCCCCAATGAATATATTTACAAATAACGGGTATCGTAAAAAATCTTAAATTATGGGCACCCAGGACGAAAAATAAAATAAAAATCTATTTTTTGTCGACGTTTTGATATATATATATTTTTTTTATTGCTATTTAATGACTTAATATTTTCTTATTTATTAATAAAGCATTAATTTTACTAAAAGTATTTATTTTTTTAATCATTATTTTAAAAATAGATTAAAAAATTATATTTAGTAAAATAATTATATATTGATTTTTTTTTTTTTTCAAATCAAAAAGAAATTAAAAAATAATATTATCTCCTTTTTTGAACGCGCCTCGCCTTTTTTATATTCTTTGAGTTCTATTATTTGCCTCTCGATCTCTTCGCCTTTACTGCTGAGTCATTCGTTTCTTTATACAGTGTAAATCTTTAGTGAGTCTAATTAGTGCAATAAGTTGTTATCAAATATTTATTAGTGTTGTGTCTTATTTAACATCTTTTGAATTCTAAATGGTGAGTTTATTATTTTATTAAATTTAACTTTAATTCAATTCTATAAATAAAATAGATTTTATAAAAAAAATTAAGATAAAACGAATGAGAAATTTTTTCAATAGATTTTTCATTAAAATATTTTATAATCATTATTTAACAAATTAGATATATTATTCATATATCATCATTTATTGTATTAATTATTTAAAAAATATATTTTCTTGAATTTAATTTAAAAAATCTGGTGGCGCACAGCACACAACTTTCTCTTACCCTTCGGTAGGAGAAAGTTATGCACCGTGCTGTCACACCAGATTTTTTGTGTCTAGATATATTTAGTTTTCCAGAGCACCTTAGTTTCAAACTTGCCCACTTGCATTTCATAAGTAAATAAAAAATGTAAATAAAATGTATTGAATTAATGCATTGGGATTTATTCACCCAAATAGAAAGAGAGGGAAGATCATGAGTGCAAGTGACAAAGAGATAGTCCCGTAAAGAAGACGACGACGACTCTCTCTGTCCATCCATAGTCTAAAAATAAAACCTGATTTCAAACAATGTCACCCATTTTCTCAGAAACAATTAAATCGAGCAAAAAAATAATATTAAAAAAAAAATTATTTTCTATTTTTATTATATTCATCAAATTAATAAAAAATAAAAATGAAAACTGAATTTCATCATCAAAGTGTACTTGAATCAATTTTCACAAAATATTAGTGATATATTATTAGGAGAATTTTTAATTATTGACCACATTTTTATATTAAATATTTTTAATAAATATTTAATACAAAAATGTGGTCTATAATTAAAAATTCTCATAATAATAATATTTCAAACCACAAAAGCTTTAATAAACACATTACTGATACACTTTTTAAAAGGGCTTCTAAATAATAATTAATTGATATGATTTTTTTTAATCACTCACACTCACACACACATTCACACATTCTTTTCGGCAACTTAGGCCATTTAAGACTTTGACGATAACCGTTATTATTTATAAATCTATTGGGGTCCAGGCATTTCTATTTAAGCCATTTTGATACCAAATGGCTTAAATAAAATCATCGGACTGCCTGGGGCCCGAACCCGCGACGTTCTGTATAGAAGGTAGGCACGCTACCAACTAGACCAAGCCCGTAGACTATATTAATTTTAATCTAAAAAGAAAAAGATTTAAATTCTGTTACCATGGCAACCATTTCTCCTATCTTTCCTATGATGTACAAGAGTAAAGTGGTCTTCAGAAGATTTCAACGGCAAAATGAGAATATACATTTTAAAGAGCATCTAAAAAATAGTTGATTTATAAATTTAAAAAAAAGGAGCGAATTTTGAGAAAATCGAAAAAAAAAACTAAAAAAGTACATTAGTAAAGTACTAGTACTTTTTGCCGATTTTGTTTAAAAGCTTATTTACACGAGTTCGGGAGGTGCCTAACTTAAATATAAAATTTCAACTTCCTAGCTCATTTCCTTCATGGTTAAAACAATGTCCACACACAGAGTCAAGTGCGAAGAGCAACTAAATTGATCTCGACACAAATAATCTGGTGTGACAAGCACAGTACACAACTTTCTCTAGCCAAAGAAGAAAGTTTGTGCTGTGCGACCAGTCACACCAGATTTTTTAAATTTGTTTAAGGTCCTTATTCGGCATCTCCGACTATATATAAAGAGATATAAAAAAGAATAGATTTTTACTTTCTCTTACCCTATATATGAAATATATAGAGAGAGAAAGTATTGCGATCATGTCAAAAATTCGATGTCGAGATTTTGATGGATATAGGGATTTGAGGTCCCCTGAGTCCAAAAAAGTGGGTCCCGCAAATTGGTCTGTGTGTGTGTGTGTGTGTGTGTATGTATGTGTGTCTGTGTGTATGTATGTGTGTGTGGACAGATTTTTAGCATGAAGGAGTTGAGCTAGCGGATTGAAATTTTATATTTAACTTAGGTACCTTTGAAGAATCTCAAAATAAGCTTTTGAACAAAATCGGCCAAAAAGTACTAGTACTTTACTGATGTACTTTTTCAGTTTTTTTCGATTTTCTCAAAATTCCCTCCAAGGATTTTTTTTAAAATTCATAAATGAACTATTTTTTAGATGCTCTTTAAAATGTATATTCTCATTTTGCCGTTGAAATCTTCTGAAGACCACTTTACTCTTGTTCTTCATAGGAAAGATAGAACTGGTTGCCATGGTAACGGAATTTAAATCTTTTTCTTTTTATTAGATTAAAAATCAATTATTATTTAAATTCCCATTTATTTTTTTTTATTTCTGTTTTAATTGTTTCCAAGAAAACATATATATATATCTCTCCCACTTGCAAACATTATCGTCTCTCTCTACTCTTTTAAATTCCCTTTCCACCTTATCTTCGCATAGAAACAATGTTAATTTCCTATAGGGATTTGTATGTTAATTTCGATTCAAAAGGGGGTCCCCTTTGGAACTTTTTACGCATTTAAAATTTTTTTTTCCAATTCTTATGAAATTTTGTATTTATTTACGATTCTATATTGTGTATAAAATGTCCAAATATGAGATTAAAATTTTGAAAAATAACCATAGTTTATTTCAACCAGTCAACATTTAAAATGCAAGTTTGAAACTAAGTTGCTATGGGAAACTAAATATATCTCGACACAAAAAATCTGGTGTGACCAGCACGGTGCACAACTTTCTCTTACCGAAGGGTAAGAGAAAGTTGTGTGCTGTGCGCCAGTCACACCAGATTTTTTTTTTTGCTTTGACTGGTTTCAAAAGACCTCTTAATATGTCTTGAACCAAATAACGTCCCCTTAGATGTTTATAACACACCGTAGTACCGCCCCAGTAGGAAGCAGATAGGTAAATAGAAAAATGATCACTTCTTAAACCCACTTCTTAACCGCTGTAGATATTAGAGTATATTTTTAACTTTGCCAATCAACCGTAGGTTGAGTAAAGTTAATGTAATCGTAAAAAAAATCGAAATTTTTCTGAAGCTGCCAAAATGAGTTTTGAGGTCCCCTGAATTCATTTAAGAAGTTTTTGGAATGATGTCTGTGTGTATGTCTGTGGTAATATTTTTCGTCAACGAAAACTCAAAAACTATTTATTCAATTGTTTTGAAATTTTGCACACATAAACTAGTGGCAAAGGCCAAGAACTGAAAAGCTTTTGGTAAACATCGGACCATTAGGGGGGGGGGGCTCTAGGGAGGGGACAATTATTTATTTCTTGAATAGTGGGTGGGCAAAGTTGTGCGCTCGGCTTAGTCTGACCCTTTATTTTTCATTGAATCTCTCATCTATTTAAACAATCATACTATTCTATTTCTTTGAGAGCAAGGGCGGATCCAGAGGTGTTTCTCGGGGGGGGGGGGGGGGGGTAATCTGGTGTGTGACTCGTCGCACAGCACACTATTTTTTTTTTAATTTCAAAATTTAAAAGCGCATTCTGTACTTGTTTGCCAGAATATAAATACACATCAAATTTTTAAGTATTAATTTTAAAAATTTTACATTAAAAATAAATTTTTTTGCGAAAAAAAGGTATTTTTTTTCGAATCTCGGGGGGAGGGGTAATTATCCCCTTTACCCCCCCCCCTGTATCCGCCCTTGCTTGAGAGATGACTAATCTCACTTTCCCCATCTTCAGCATGTTCATCGAATATGAACATTGTTTATATGAATCATGCAGTAATTGCTTGAAGTTGTGATTGTGATATATTATAATGGAGGGATGGAGATATCAGCCAAATTGGAATGCTCGAGGTTTAATAAAACCTCCAGAATAACGACGTTTCGGCCTGAATTTATTTGACCATCTTCAGTTATTAGAATTATACAAAAGCACATATAATTGAATCTGGATTTGTCAATAATAAAATTTATTTGCTTCATACAAAATTATATGGTTCAAGTGCCCAAGATCAGAGATGAATTGTCATTCATTCGAATATCTGAAGATGGCCAATAAATTCAGGCCGAAACGCCTTCTTCTGGGAGTTATATTGAACCTCGAGCATCCCAATTTGGCTGATATTTACATCACTCCATTGTAAGTAGTAAATATGCAAAGTGTAAAGGAGTGGAAATAATTTTTAAAAGAATTAATGAAGAAAATGATTGTGTAGAACTCAATCGCTGAAATGAAGAGGAAAGCAGCCATATAGGAAGCCTCTATTATTAAATCAAACTCATTACAAAACGTTTCGGCCCATCTTCAGTTGTATAAGAATTTTTTAATGAATAGAGTTGTTAGTAAAGTATGTACAACAAATATATTTGCATTGTTTTATACATAGGCTATTGTAAACAGTCGTATAAACATCTCTATTCTTTAAAAACTCTTATAGAAGTGAACAGACACTAAAATTGTGTGAAACGTTTTGTAATAAAGGAGTTTTGATTTAATAATAAAGCCTTCCCACCTGACTGCTATCCTCTTCATTTCAGCGATTGAATTATTAAATTGATTCATTTTCGATTTTCCAGATATATGTTTGACAAAGTAAGCTTAGATTGCAATTCAGTAGATGGGATTTCTATTTAGGGGATGGTCAAGGACATATATTTTGTTTTTAGCAATATTTCATTTGATTTTTCATTACAATTTGGCTTTGGAAATGAGACGAGTCCACCCCTTGTTCCTCCTGGTGACGCCATGGACTGAATAAAAACATCACAAACAAACTAATTCATTAACTTGTCAATATTCTTTTTCTAAAAAAAGTTTTTTTAATTTATAAAAAATTTGTTTTTAAAGAATAATTATCATTATATTTACATTAAATTAAAACTTTACTTGAGCTTTTATCATTTCTCATTATCATTTTACCGGGAATTTTTTATCATGATTTCTTGTAAATAATATTTATTGTTTACTTAAAAAAAAAAAAATTATCATATTTTTTTCACGTGCATATAGATACATAATTTTATATCATTTTTTTTAAGCCCTTAAAAGATAGAATAGCTAATCCTTATGTGTTGACCATATGAGTTTATTTTACATTAATATTCTTTTAGATGAAACTCAGGAACCTTTTTCACAATATTCAATAGGAGTCGGAATTCTGTAGTATTCACAACATCTCTTTTCGGACTTAACTAAGTCATAGAGATATATGGACCCTGTTATGCATTAGTGTGTCAAGCGCCAAAAAAAAAATTAAAAATTGAGTTAAGCACGGAATATTGTTTGAAATGCTATAATTAATAGTATTTTTTATGAAATATGTCCTAAAAAATTTTATATTTAATGTTATTTGCAAAATTGACAAAAAAAAATAATATATATTATAATCTAATCAAAACAAAAAACTTTAATGTTAATTTTCTCAGATCTCGGTAGCTGGCGCTTGACACACTAATGCATAACAGGGCTGAAGTGGAAAGTTTTTCTTTAAAGTTTTTCACTTAGTTAGTGACTTGCACGACTAACTGCATATAACGGGAAGTTTTATTGGTGTGGGTTGAGAGTCCGGTGGTCTGGTGCAATGCCTAGGCCCCGGAAAGGCTGGAGATCCTGGGTTCGATTCCACCCGGGGCCATGGGATGTTTGGCCTCGCCAATAAATAACACTCACAGCTTTGTTAGATATATACTTTATATAAATGACAAGGCCACCTCTTCATTAGAAAATACTTATATTATAGCATACTTTACTGAAATAGATACTTTTTATTTTCTGTACTTTTAAATTTTAGTTAATGTCTGATCTAATTTGTACTCAAGAAAATTGTTGGGAAAAGAGTGAAAATTAATAATAAAATAAAACTAGCTCGAATATTTAAAAGTGTTCAATACCGCCTCATATCAAAGTTAATTAGACATTATTATACGTAATTTGTTAAACTCGTAGAATAAAATTTTATTTTTACTTTCTCGTACCTCTATATATATGTTAATATATAGAGAGAGAAAGTATTGGATTCATGTCAAAAATTCGATGTCGAGATTTTGATGGATCTTCACGTTTTGAGGTCCCCTGAATCCAAAAAAGTGGTTTTCGCGACATGGTCTGTCTGTGTGTCTGTGTGTGTGTCTGTCTGTCTGTGTGTCTGTGAACAAAATATCTCAAGAACGGAAAGAGCTAGGAAGTTGAAATTTTATATTTAAGTTAGGCACCCCCATGGGACGTGACACGAAGCTTTTGAACAAAATCGACCAAAGAGTACTAGTACTTTACTGATTCACTTTTTTCAGTTTTTTTCGATTTTCTCTAAATTTGCTCCAACGATTTTTTTTAAAATTCAAAAATCAATTATTTTTTAGATTCTCTATAAAATGTATATTCTCATTTTGTGATTGAAATCTTCTGAAGACCACTTTACTCTTGTACTCCATAGAAAAGATAGGAGAAATGGTTGCCATGGTATCAAAATATAAATATTTTCCCATACTTATAAATTTTACATCTTGAATTCAATTGTACCCTACTGTCGGAAACTAAATACATGTCGACACAAAAAATCTGGTGTGACAAGCACAGTACACAACTTTCGATTACCGAAGGTAAGAGAAAGTTGTGTGCTGTGCGCCAGTCACACCAGATTTTTTTAAACAATTTTTCTGACAAAATCATGTTCATTCATATTTATAAAAAAATGAATGAAAACTTTGCAATTGATCCTGTTTGTTTTTGATCTATTATATATCAATATTTGCAAATATCATACTATAATATATGTTGTCTTTTTTAGTTAATTGATCCTCTCTCTATCCTCTTATATATCAAGTATCAATAGCAACATTTTCATTAATTTAAATATGAATCTTAACAATTTTTTTTCAATAAGAAGAAGGTCTTTGAACCGAAAAGTTAGTGAAATAGTCTAAACATTCATTAAAATATTGCCTAGTTACTTTGAAAATACAAATGTTTTGACTTCCTTTATTAGCATAATATCAGGAATGAATAAATTAAATTATACTCTAAAAGAAATGGCACGAAAGGGGAGAGGGGAGATTGGGAGGGTAAATTTGCAAAAGTCTCTTATCTTGAACTTGATAATCTCGTTTTGAAATAATATTAATACTTTTGTTGATATAAATTTTAAATTTTACTTATTCAAAAATTATAATTATTGAGGTCATTGACTTTAATCATGAGAATTAAAAGAAAGCACTGTGTATCAATATAGAATGCATAATTATAAAATATTTATCTGATGCAAGTGAATGCATAACTATTTAATAGAATCTATCATCAAATATATCAAATAAGGAAATGCATTAAGCTCAGATAATTGAATGGGAAATTTTGTCACAAAGCATTAGAAATGTCTTAAACTCAAACTCGATTATTTACATAATCTGATTATTATTTAAAAATAAATTTGAGAAAATTGGTGAGTGAGTTCTCAACTCAGGCAGTCCGATTAATATTTATTTAAATCAATTAGAGTTCAGTTGATATGCATAAATAAATAAGCCTGGATTAAAGGTATCATAAATTATAAAAAAAAAAAAAATAGAAGCGATTGTTTCAAGTCTATATGGCTTCAGATGCCGAAAAGACCTAAAAAAAAAAAATTTGAAAAATATGAAAAATTAATTCACTTTTTCTACCGAAAGTAGGCCTATCATTTTTGAGATGAGACATGATTCTGACAGTTTGGTTTAATCCATCAATCAAAATTCTTTGTTTTTAAATAAAAAAATTATTTCTTTTTTATATTAATTCATATAAAGGATAGATTCATTTAAATTTAACACTCATTGAGATAAATAGCATATTAATTTGTATCCAGTCCCCTTGAAGTAGTGTAAACTAAATCTCTTATTTATTTATTATCTAGTTTAAAAGTTCCTTTTCACGGAATGAGACATTAAATATAAATTCTTCTCTTGGAAGTTGTTCAAAATCAAGATCATTGAAACATAAACATGGCTAAATGTCTTCAGAAGATATATTATAAATAAAAAATAAATTAATTTAATGGAAAATCCGCAAAATTAGTACAAGTAAGTTTAAGTAAATAAATAGTACAAATTTATTTATTTTGACTTACCAATTCCACGGAGCCATAATGTCTTCGACTAAAGACCCCTCGTCGAGAGATGAGATCATTTGCCGAAGAACTGGAAAAAAAAGAACAAAAATAAAAATCAAATAATTCATGAACAAAATTTTGGCGTTATCTTTATATAGTTATATAGATATAATCAATGTGAGAAAAGTTATATCCTGAATCCATCGTCTTATCAACCTATTTCATTCACTATGTGAATATAAGATATTGGATGGATGTAAAATTTGGCAGCGAGCCCAAAAGGGGCTAAGGGTCGTTTGCCCTTCGATCTCCTCTCCACGTGGATGACCGAATCTCAAACCTCTACCCTTATCAAATATCGCAACTCTAGTGTGCAAATTCAATACAGAGTACTTGGCATAAATCGTGTAGAAGATTTAAAAAATATATGTAGCCAAAATCCAATTGATTTATATTTATAGTGAAAATATAATTGTAATTAATAGGCTTAGTAATCAACATCAATTCTACTAAACACCATAATTATTTAAAAACAATATAAGGTCGGATTTTCATCAAAAATGGCAAGTTTTACTTGTAGAAAACAGGACAAAAACATGTTTTGTTTTTTTGACAGAGTAATCTTTTGTCTTTAATACTAGTATTTGTTATTTCCATTAAACTAAAATGGACAGTCTCTCTCCAAAAGGCAATTTTTTTTTATAATGAATGACCTGTTTGTTTTGTTTTAATTAATGAGACAAAAAAAAAAAAGAAAAAAATGAGATATTGTTAAGTGGCCCAATATATACTAGGGTAGGCCTACTAAAGAAAGAGACGATTAATCGAAAAATTAATTTATTTACTTTAAATTATAATAAAAATTGTAGCTTAACTTACAAATACTTTTTTTTTTTAATTTAAATTACCCATTTCGGCTGCAAAAAAATTAGGGTTTTTTTTAATACTCACACTTTTTTCCCATCCACGCAGTCTTTTCGTCAACTCATATAAGACTTTAACTAATAATATATATATATATATATATGGGGACCAGGCATTCTTATTTAAGCAATTTAGTATTCAAATGGCTTAAATAAAATCATCGGACTGCCTGGGATCCGAACCCGCGACTCTTATTTTTATTTATACTTTATAATTAATACCAATAGCGCCCATAGGACGTTCAACATGCGTATTTCTCGGGGTCATCCATTCCAAATTCAGACGCTCTTTTAAATTAACCCCCTTCGTAAGCCAGGAGTCTTAGCCAAGTTTTTTTGTTATCTTAGGGGATTTTGGGGGGGGGGGAGGGGTAAACCTTTATTGATAGTTGAATTATAAGAACAAAATAAAATAAAAAATTACTCTCCTCTTTATATGAGACAATTTAAAATTTTACTATATTCATCTTTATCTCTATTCTATTCTTCTTAATTTTATTGCTTCATTATTTAGTCATCGTAGGTAGTGGAATATTTGCATACTTCTGTCTTTTAGTTGGAAGGTAGGAAAGATATACAATATACAGAGAGATTAAACTTTTAATAGAATCTCTTGTCAAGAGGAAAATTAATGTCATATTCACTTTGAGGCGAAAACTTTATCTTCTACTATTGTATTCATATTTATGCTAGGGAAAATTAAAATCATACCGTTAGTTTAGTTAAGAAATTTAAAAAAATTAACTAATTGTAAGTGTTTATAGATAATTTGATATCTTCAGTATAATATTTATTTTTTGTAGTCTTCTATGCCACGCTAAAATTGTTTCATTTTGATATGTGGTAATAGCAATAGATAATTTATTAATCCCATTAATATTCATAGTGTATTCGATATTAGAGGGGCATCGATTATGCCCAATATATTCCCTTATGCCATCTCTGTTTAAGCACCCTGTATGGACCCTAAATGCCTAATTCAATGACAATATTTACGACTGGGAATTATACTCTTTCAATTTGTTGATATTTATCCGGCGATTATTTAAATAGATACCAATTATTTTAAATGCATTTTATTGTGTCTACTCTGAGCTAAGGAAAATTATCTCTCTTATTCATTTTCGATGGTCTACTTCTCTTTCAATTTAATATATAAATAAAACAGAAAAATTAGCAAACTAATGCATTAAGATTAATTTTCAAATTAAGAGCCTCTGGTGCAACTAGTTCCCTTGTAAGGGAAAAATCATTCATTGTGACTCTTGCACACATTGTATAAATTATCCCGCATTCATAGTTGTTCCTTGAGGAAGAAGAACTTTTTTTTACACTTTTATAGGGTATGAGTCCCTCCCCCCCAAACAATAAGAGGGATTAGAGATCCTAATATTGTTATAAACTATGCAAATTTTCATTTTTTTTTTTTTTTAAATTTATAATTGGTCAGAGGCTATTACATTAAAATAATAATTTATGTGACATGCTTTTTACATATAAATGAAAATTTTAATTTTAATTTCTTTTTTTCAATGTTTTTTAAAATTTTTCAAATTTATTTTTTCTGTGGAGCCTAAAGGCAGTATTTATAAAACAAATAAAATTAAAAATTTTTTAACAAAATTGTAAATCTTTTGATTCTTTATAAAGAATTTTCAAATTTGATTTTCTTTTTTTCTCTTACCTCTATATATGTTAATATATATAGAGAGAAAGTATTGGATTCATATCAAAAATTCGAAGTCGAGATTTTGATGGATAAACAAGTTTTGAAGTTCCATGAATCCAAAAAAGTGGTTTTCGCAACATGGTCTGTCTGGGTGTGTGTATGTCTGTGTGCCTGTGAACATAATATCTCAAAAACGAAAAAACTAGGAGGTTGAAATTTTATATTTAAATCAGCCGCCCAAGGCCGGAACTATGAGATTTTTTAGGGGGGGGGGCAAAATTTAATTTGCCGCCCCCCTCCTTAAAATTTTCTATACAAAATTCATATCATTTTACCTTTTTTTAGTAAATCTTTCTTTAATTGCCGCCCCCTGATATCTGCCGCCCTGGGCACATGCACCCACTGCCCCCCCCCTAGATCCGGCCCTGCAGCCACCTCCCTGGGACGTAACACGAAGCTTTTGAACAAAATCTGCAAAAAAGTACTAGTGCTTTACTGATGTGCTTTTTCAGTTTTTTTTTTTTCGATTTTCTCAAAATTCGCTATAACGATTTTGATTAAAATTCAAAAATCAATTATTTTTAGATATTCTTTAAAATGTATATTCTCATTTTGTCCTCAAAATTGTTTGAAGCACACCTTACTCTTGTAATTCATAGGAAAGATAGGAGAAATAGTTGTCATGGTGACAAAATATAAATATTTTCAATATAAAATTTTACCTCTTTAATTCTAATATATCGGCAGAAACTATAAATCTTACCAGAGGTATTATAACAAAAAGGTTTCAAATGTACTATCTATCCTCCCTATGTGAAAAAAAATTAATTTTAGATTCTTTGAATCTTTTAATAAAAATATGCGTGGGTTTTTCTTTAAAGATTATATTTTTTACGAACAGCTCTTCTTATTACCCTTTACCGAGCTTTTTAAATCAAGATAGCTATATATCTATACAATATTTTTTCACAATTGAAAGACTTTTCTGTTTCAAATTTTTTCAATACGGGTTTTCATCTTGAATCATATAATATAGTCAAGGGGTTCATATGTGTGTAGCTTAAAGGATCAATAAACTCTGAGGTGGTTCTTGGTAAAGAGGGATCGTTTAAGTTTTAGACGCTGTGCGGATTTTGTTTTTTACCCTTTAACCTCTTTTAAAACGCTCGGAAAATCGGTCTATAAACCGATAACCAGAAGTCTTACATCATTAGTATGTGTGTGTAAACTCCTTCAACAAACCATAATTCCTTATCAACCTTAAAAATGGAAATAGAAATTTATGCTTTAGATTTTTATGGATCATTTTCAATATTCATTTTATTAGAAAATAATGTTTAACTGTGTATAATGAATATATTATTGCGTTATGTTTTTTAAATATATTTTCTCAAGGGTTTTTATTAAATCGTTTTTCTTCAAGCGGCAAAAATGATTATAAAAAAATTATTTTTTATGAAAAAAAAAAATGAATTAAACTATTGATATCAAGTTTATATAGGCGATATAAACCCTTTAACTTATGATTTTTTTAAATAAAATTTTATAGTTCATTGATTTATAATCGTAATTTATTCTCAGAGTCGGGAGTTTTCATTTATTTTTTTGTGTAATT
>JAKCPI010031183.1:0-12212 GCA_023213315.1 Euborellia annulipes
TTTTAAATTAAATGTCAAACAGCTCTTATTGACGAATATTAAATCAAAATTTTAAAATTAGTTTACACTCATTTAAGACCATGAAAAAGGATAGCATACTCCTTGATTTTCCGGACAGCCACAGGAAAATTTGCCCCACATTCCTAAATGGATTAATTACACTGGTCTACACTCAAAATCTTCCCAATTTTGATGTGGAATTGTTTCATTGTCTTGAAATAAAAGATTTCATTTTATGATAGAGGGGGAATTTTATAATGTTAGTATTTTTTTTTTATTTTATTATCGATACAGGTTGGTATCAGTGCATGAACTGTCTTTTTGTTTCTAGAAAAAAATAGTTACTTACTTAATCATCCTCTCTTGTGCATAGGGAATGTTGTTCTTAGTAAACTGGTGTCCAAGTCCGCGCAATGCGGGCGGCGCGGCTAGTATATATATAATACTGTATACATATAAAGAAACGTGTATAGTTTTTTTCTTGGACAAAAAGTGACATGTGTATTAAAAACAAATAATATTTTGGTTTTTACCAGTTTCTGTCTCCATGAGAGCCATCATCAGAACTGAAAAAGATAGAATAAATATATGTGTACTGTATTTACCCCAAAACATGATCATTTTTAGTCAAAAATTTCCTTCAACAATAATTTCATAATTTGAAATGTATATATTAATATATATATTATATCAGACTGATGAAGAGGACAAATGTGTTCTCGAAACTAGTTTCTGTAATTAAATAAAAAAAAGCAATAGAATTTATATTTCAGCAGAAGTGACAATCATTTCATTGTTTTAAACATTTCAATTAAAGAAAATCCTGCTAATCTCGGCAAATATAACCTTTCAAATAATTTCATACAATTATATATCTTGTTTTAGTGAATAAATATAAAATACGTTACACAAAGACTTTTTTACAACGTAAAAAATTATTTTAACAGAAATTAATATATGTTTATTTTAATATTTACACAATTCCACATAACAATAAGGTCTTGAGGTGTTCATCTGTCTGATCTTATTTAAGCCATTTTGGTATCCAAATGGCTTAAATAAAATCATCGGATTGCCTGTGGATCCGAACCCCCGAAAACTAAATTTCCTTGGTACAATTTACATACCACCTCTCCTTTTTGTCCAAGAAAAATACCCTATTTATATAGGTCTTATATAATTTTCGAACTGCATCCACCACTTTATTAGGAACCATTTGTTAACGCGAAATTTAATTATAGAATTTAGTAAATGTGTGTGCTTTTTGATAATCAATCCATTGGGGGAGGGGGGGAATGTAGAACATACTTTCCATGTGGGGTTTGCATTCTAAGCTTCTCGTTATTCGTCTGAGAATGTGACATGTAACGACCCCAAGGATGTTACATCAATTTATTATACTCTTTGATAGTCAATCCATTGGCGGGGTTTATATTTCTTTGCTATCAGTTCAAAAATTGGCATTAATCCACCCGCCATTGTAACTTCTCGTTATTCACCTGAGAATGGGACCCCAAAGATGATACTCCGATTTATTAGGCCGCTTGATAATCAATGTGGGAATTTAGAGGCTATTTTCCTGTTGGTCTCAAAAAGTCCATTTTCATGGGACTTTCAAATTTAAAGTAAAGAACAGAGGAAAACTCATGTATGAGCTGTATCACATTGACAAGAGTGCTGCTACATGACATGAGCAGGTGGGTAACCTATAAGGGGAAAATAACAAATTAAATAGTTTATCTTTTCGAATTTTTTTGCTATAGAAAAAAAAAAAAAGAAGAAGAGCATTGACACTAATAATGTCTCGTTTGGGGACTGCAAATACGAGGTATATAAGGCAATCGCCACCCACCCACCCCACCCAGAGTAGGAAAAAAGTATGAGGACGCTGTGTAGGCGGCGAAGCCCTGAGGCGTCGTCGTCGTCATGGTGACGGCGCATTGGCGACGCGCGTGTTTTTCCACTTGTTATACGCGTTAACGACGACGGCGACGACGTGTTAACTGGCCCCCAAGTTGCACCTAATTAAAAACCCCTTGAGCTAAGCTATTGGGAGAATATTATCTATGATTACGTTTTCAGCACGAAAATTTGCTTTCAAAAAGAGGCGGGGGGGGATTTGAGTTAACCTTATTTATTTATTATCATGATTCTATAATAAAACCTGAAATTACAAACTTTAAGTAAGCAACAAGATTCCTAGTTTTTTATTTATTATAATTTTTATATTCATTAACGATGTTTTTAAATATAAGTGGAACCCAGGATCTCCAGCCTGGACCAACACTAACAATTACTCAGAGTTAACTATATAAATGCAAGATGACTTGTAATTCTCTAACAAAAAAAAAATTTAAAAACAAATTCTCACTTTTTATTAAATTTTGTTTTTTATAAATTTTTCTCGCTTGGGAAGACGGAAACGAACCCGAAGAGATCAGTTTGATACTAAAAAAAAAATATTTATACAAACTAATTTTCTCACCTATATATGTGTATATAGGGAAAGTTTTGGGAATACACGTTTTGAGCCCCCTCAAAAATGTGGGACTGTCTGACTGTGTTAGAAATATATCAAGAACAATAAGGAGTAGGAGTTTGAAATTTGGTATTTTAGTTAGGTATTTCCCTGGGACGTGACAAGAAGCTTTTGAACAAAATCGGGCAAAGAATACTAGTACTTTACTGATGTACTTTTTCAGTTTTTTTTCGATTTTTTCAAAATTCGTTCTAACGATTTCGATTAAAATGGATAAATCAATTATTTTTTAGATGCTCTTTAAAATGTATATTCCCAATTTGCCATTAAAATTGTTTGAAGTACACTTTACTCTTGATTTACTTCAGCAATACGTGTAACTGAACGAAGTACACGGCGATAAACGGAGTACTACCAAATCATAAAATTAAAGTATATTTAAATTTTTTGTTTTCACCCTATAGACAAATATTTGGGGGCCTATGCCGTTTGTTCACTATTTTTTTTTTTTTTTAATATACTTTAATTTTATGATTTGGTAGTACTTCGTTTATTGTAAATATTTCGATGTTTGTAATGACATTATCATTATCAGTACATTTCAAAATCGTCTTAATTTTTCAGGCTGTGACGAGCGAGCAGGACTTGACGGACAAACTGAATACCTTCTTGTTCTCTCGTATGCAAATAATGGGTGCCTGCAGGATTATTTGCGAGGCAACGCCATCAACTGGACCACCTTCTGCAGAATGAGTCTAAGCGTTGCCAAGGGCTTGGCGCATCTCCACAGTGACAAGCGGAAAGGCCAGTAAGAATTCAAAGAGATTATTTATTCTCTCCTAATTAAACTTCTGTGTCAGAGGATACTCTTTTAAAAATCAATAAAACTAAGAAAAAAATACCCACCTTAACTTTAGAGAAATAAATGTTTGGCCTACCATAAAAAATATGTATCTCTCATTTTAAATTAATTCTGCTTAAATAAATATGAATAGAGTTTTTTTAATAGTCTCAGCTAATCAGAAAGACTTCAAAATATATTCTTTTAACACTATTTAACACTTTTTTTTTTTTTTTTAGATAAAGTCAAACCTTGCGTAACGCATCGAGACTTGAATACTAGAAATATTTTGGTCAAATCTGATCTCTCATGCTGTATATGTGATCTTGGATTTGCTATGAAGATATCTGGGAGCCTCTATTATCAAAATGGTGAAAAACAACATGCGGAAACGAAGAGCATTAATGATGTAAGTTAAAAGAAGGGATTTGAAGAAATGAAGTGGCTGATCTATTGAAACAATAGAGAGGCGGAAGGAGCGGGCAGCCAGGTACGAAATGAAACTCTATTTAGGAAACAGTTTCGGTTTTAATGAAATATAACCATCACCAGTCCCCTTATCGAGCTGAAAGCATTGTACAGCTAGAAAAAATAATAAAAATTATTTAAATATTTACAAACAATATATCCAGTTATACCAGCTTTCAGCTCGATAAATGGACTGATGATGGTTATATTTCATTAAAATCGAAACTGTTTCCTAAATAGAGAGTTTCATTTCGTGGGGACAAACTACCTTGCTGCCCGCTCCTTCCGCCTCTTATTGTTTATTGTTAAAAGAAGGGATTTAAAAAAGTTTTTGCCTGTCGAAGAAAATTCTTCCAATCTAATTGAATTTTTATAGTGAAACTTTATTTTGATCGACACAAATTTTTTTTCGTTTCTCTATCAGCAATGTCGCGTTACAAGCCGTGACGTCAAAGGCCGTGACGCTACAAGTTATGACGTCACAAGCCATGACGACAAAAATAGAAAAGATGAAATTTAATATATATGACGAATTATAAAAACAAGAATTGTGAAGATTTAATTTTTCAATTTTTAAATTAATAAAATATAATTTTTAAAATAATTTAAAATGATACAATTACTAAATAAATATTGTTCACAGTTTTTAACATGCCTCTATTGATTTCCCATTTTCCAATTATTAGAATTAAGATTAAAAACGCGATTTTAATTCCTTTAATTGAATAATTTTCTGAAAATTTTCAGTTAAAAACCTACAATCCGAAAAAAAGTTTCACTTGCATCGTTGTTTCATAAAACCACACAATGTTTTTATATGGTAACCTCAATTTGAATGACAAAATTTTAGGACTCCCCTTCTCGACATGAAAAAAACAAACATATTATAAATTTATTCATAATATTAATAACAAAAATAGAAATAAAAAAAATAATTTTAACAAAAAAAGTAAGATCTACAAAACCACACAATTGACAAGTAGTAGTGGTTTTCTCTCTTATATTTATTAATAAACATAGGTAAAAAAGTTTAAATTTGAGGTCTTTTGTATATAAAATGCACGTAACGGTACTTTAGAGGTTAGTTTACTTGAGTCAGATCAAAGTGTACAGTAGCCTACTTGAAAACGACTGCAGAATAAGCAGTCGAAACGTTGTACAGTATTTATATTTTTAATAGGGTCCGACCGAAACAAGATTTTCAACCGAAACCGAATATTCGGCCTCAACCTTAGTTTCGGCCGAAACCGAAACTTGTATTTCCTATCAAAAATTTTTTTTTATTTTACCTTTTTTTTTTTTTTTGAATTTTTTTTTCCCTCCCGTGAAAATCATTTTACCTTTTTTTTTTTTCAGACTCTGGTTTCGGCTACTTTTTGGCCGAAACCGAAACTACAGCCGAAACCAGGATTTTTGGCCGAAACTGGCCGAAACCGTAACCGAAACCGAATATTCGGTCGGTTCCTAATTTTTAATAAAGAATTAATACAAAATATGTTTGTTTAAATTTTATCCTATTTGATATTTCTTTATAATTACAAATAATATATTTATTTTAGTAGATTTTAATAAAGCCTTTCTCTTTTAGGTGGGCACTCTGCGCTATATGGCACCCGAGGTATTAGAAGGGGCCGTTAATCTTCGCGACTGCGAATCCTCCCTTAAACAAATCGATGTCTACGCACTTGGGCTCGTTCTCTGGGAGTTAGCCACTCGTTGTGGAGATTTATATCAACCAGGAATAGAGCCTCCCCCTCCACCCCCCTATAAACTCCCTTTTGAGGCTGAAGTTGGTAAGTGTAAAACCCCTAGAGGGAATATAACAAATAAACGCTTTTGGATAAAATTATTGCCCACTTCTTTTATAAAAATGTGGTGTAGATTGTTAAATCATTAAACTATAGCCAAGAAATTGGTTATGTTAGAAAAACATCTCTATAATATTTTTTAAAAAATTTGTGCTTATTTCAAATATAGAACTATAATTAATTACTGCTACTTTTCAGGGCACCATCCATCATTCGAGCAAATGCAGGTGTTGGTGTCCCGACATAAGGCCCGGCCGCTTTTCCCTGAACAATGGCGTGCTAAGATGGCTGTGCGTCTCGTTCGAGACACAATCGAAGACTGTTGGGACCAAGATGCAGAGGCTCGGCTTACAGCTCTCTGTGTTGAGGAACGTTTGCAAGAATTGCCTTCTCTTTGGGACCGCTCTTTAGGTACATCCGAGAAAGATAAAGGAGAAAGTTTTTGCATTAACATTCATATAATAGCCTGATATAAAATTCTAGCCTATTATAATTTTGTATTAATTATTTATTAAATACAGAAAGAGAAAATATAGAGGTTTTACGCTGTCAAAGGAAGGGAATTGAAAACATTTTTAAGTTACGGAGGTTTTGAACTTAGTGAGGTTTAACTTATCGAGGTTCTACTGTATACTGTGCACTTGCTCCGATTCAGTTCACTTGAATCGGAGCAAGTGCACAGTGTTTTGATAACGGCTGCAGAATAAGCAGTCGAAACGTTGTACAGTCAGGGCCGGAACTAGGAGATTTTTTAGGGGGGGCAAAATTTAATTTGCCGCCCCCTTAAAATTTTCTATACAAAATTCATATCATTTTACCTTTTTTTTTTTTTTTTTTTTTTTTTTTTTTTTAGTAAATCTTTCTTTAATTGCCGCCTCCCTGATATCTGCCGCCCGGGCCACATGCCCCCACTGCCCCCCCCCCCCTAGATCCGGTCCTGTGTACAGTATTTATATTTTTAAAAAATAATTAATACAAAAATGTGGTCTATAATTAAAAATTCCCCAAATAATAAATTGAGATTTGTTTTTACCACCGGTTATCAAATTTATTTAGTGAATTCAAAAATAAATCTTGTAACTTTTTTTTGAGACATATTTACTGGGCCGTTACTAATTACTAGAGAGGGGAAAAAAGTCTTTCGACTTTTGTCAATTTTTGAGACTTCCAGACATATTTCCACTGGTTTCACAAAAAGAAACGTTTTTTTTTTTTAGATTCCGACTTTTTTGGCACTTTTTGTCTCTCAGAGACTTTTTTTTGAAAAAAGCGACTTTTATGACCGACTTTTTTCATATTATTTAATACCAGTATTAATATACTTTTTTTTTAAATTTTGCATTTTTGGCTACTGAGGTCATTTAGTGTTTGTTTTTTGTTTTTAATTTTATTTATGGTATTTTTCGACATCTGAGGCCATTTAGACCCTGTCCCTATTTAAATCTCGACACAAAAAAAATTCTGGTGTGACAAGTACAGAACACAACTTTCGATTACCGAATGCAAAAGAATGTTATGTGCTGTGCGACCAGTCACACCAGATTTTTTTTTTTTTAGTCTTTTCGGCATCTTAGGCCAATATAGACTTTAACGATACAAAATCATTTATATACGGTAAACATGTCCAACACATGATATTGCGGGCCACACAGTAGCGTATTCAGGGGGGGGGCCCAGGGGGGCCGGGCCCCCCCCAAAGCCTTCTCCAAAACAAAAAAATACCTATTGTTTTCCCTAATGATTTTTTTTTTTTTTTTAAATAAATATTTTATTAACTCTCATAAATTCTAAAATCTAACAAAAAACTTATAAATAATTGAAAAAATCTCTAAAATTTACGAATTTTGTATTAAAATTTTTTTTTACTTTAAGAAAAAAAAAATTTTTTTATTTGTTTTTTATTTATAATTATTATATTATCTAAAAAAAATTTCTCCACTTTAAGTTTCTTGGTGAAGGGGGGGGGGGGGGGTTCATAAACCTTTTGGGCCCCCCCCCCAAGCAGAAATCCTGGCTACGCTACTGGGGCCACATGATCTATTTTGTACTAAGTTGGGGCCACATGTTTGTACTGTTCAAAAAATTAATAAAATACGATTGTTAGAAGAAGGCAGGCACAGGAACTAACGATTTCTACTCCATATTAACCTTCTCAATATCCTTTGATGAAAAATCTCCAAAATTTGTAAGTGGTCAGCATAAAAGTGATATTCACAATGCAAAGAGTGCCAGTCCCCGAAGACAGATGCTTCCCAAGCCCACCACTGATGTGAATACTCATCACAGCTACCAGCAAAGCTCTCGGCGGCTCTATATTTAACTCTTTCTTCTCCAACTCTGAATAATTTATTGTTTAGAATTGCATTTTACTAACTCAATTTCCTTTTCATTTTTAGCGACTCTTTTTCACTTCAGGAGTGAGTCCCACAATCAATCCTACTCAAACATCCCTTCTAATGAGTTCTGCTAGGAATTCTGTCACTGTCAATAATACGACTGGTTCATTACTCTCTGGCAACGTTGCTGTCAACAACAACAATTTGACCGTGACAGGAATGTCGACAACCTCAAGTGGCGACGCACAGGGGGACGCAACTCGACTTGAATTGCCCAACGATACTGGTAAATTAAAATATTTTTGTTTTAGAAAATTAAATCAACCTCGTAGCTCAATTCCTTCATCCTTAAAATTGAACACACACCCACCCACCCACACACACACACACACAGACCATGTCGCGGAAAACCACAGTTTTACTTTCTCTTACCTATGTATATATGTAATATATATATAGAGAGAAAGTATTGCGATCATGTCAAAAATTCGATGTCGAGATTTTGATGGATCTTCACGTTTTGAGGTCCCCTGAGTCCAAAAAAGTGGGTCCCGCAAATTGGTCTGTGTGTCTGTGTGTCTGTGTGTGTGGAACCATTTTTTTAGCATGAAGGAATTGAGCTACCGGATTGAAATTTTATATTTAACTTAGGTACCTTTGAAGAATCTCAAAATAAGCTTTTGAACAAATCGGCCAAAAAGTACTAGTACTTTACTGATGTACTTTTTCAGTTTTTTTCGATTTTCTCAAAATTCCCTCCAAGGATTTTTTTTAAAATTCATAAATGAACTATTTTTTAGATGCTCTTTAAAATGTATATTCTCATTTTGCCGTTGAAATCTTCTGAAGACCACTTTACTCTTGTTCTTCATAGGAAAGATAGAACTGGTTGCCATGGTAACGGAATTTAAATCTTTTTCTTTTTATTAGATTAAAAATCAATTATTATTTAAATTCCCATTTATTTTTTTTTTTTATTTCTGTTTTAATTGTTTCCAAGAAAACAAAATCTGGTGTGACTGGCGCACAGCACACAACTTTCTCTTACCTTCGGTAATCGAAAGTTGTGTACTGTGCTTGTCCACCAGATTTTTGTGTCGACATGTATTTAGTTTCCGACAGTAGGGTACAATTGAATTCAAGATGTAAAATTTATAAGTATGGGAAAATATTTATATTTTGATACCATGGCAACCATTTCTCCCTATCTTTTCTATGGAGTACAAGAGTAAAGTGGTCTTCAGAAGATTTCAATCCCAAAATGAGAATATACATTTTATAGAGAATCTAAAAAATAATTGATTTTGAATTTTAAAAAAAATCGTTGGAGCAAATTTTGAGAAAATCGAAAAAAACTGAAAAAGTGAATCAGTAAAGTACTAGTACTCTTTGGTCGATTTTGTTCAAAAGCTTCGTGTCACGTCCCATGGGGGTGCCTAACTTAAATATAAAATTTCAACCTCTAGCTCTTTTCGTTCTTGAGATATTTTGTTCACAGACAGACACACAGACACACACACAGACACACAGACAGACCATGTCGCGAAAACCACTTTTTTGGATTCAGGGGACCTCAAAACGTGAAGATCCATCAAAATCTCGACATCGAATTTTTGACATGAATCCAATACTTTCTCTCTCTATATATTTACATATATATAGAGGTAAGAAAAGTATATATATATATATCTCCCACTTGCAAACATTATCGTCTCCTCTCTACTCTTTTTTAAATTCCCTTTCCACCTTATCTTCGCATTTGACCAATGTTAATTTCCTATAGGGATTTGTATGTTAATTTCGATTCAAAAGGGGTCCCCTTTGGAACTTTTTAGGCATTTAAAATTTTTTTTCCCAATTCTTATGAAATTCTTGCATTTATTTACGAATCTATATTGTGTATAAAATGTCCAAATATGAGATTAAGATTTTGAAAAATAACCATAGTTTATTTGAAGCAGTCAACATTTAAAATGCAAGTTTGAAACTAAGGTGCTATCGGAAACTAAATATATCTCGACACAAAAAATCTGGTGTGACCAGCACGGTGCACAACTTTCTCTTACCGAAGGGTAAGAGAAAGTTGTGTGCTGTGCGCCGGTCACACCAGATTTTTGGATTCAGGGACCTCAAAACGTGAAGATCCATCAAAATCTAGACATCGAATTCTTGACATGAATCCAATACTTTCTCTCTATATATATATTACATATATACATAGGTAAGAGAAAGTAAAAAAGGAGGAATAATATTTATTTATACAGTATTTTGTTTATATGGCAATCTTTCTCCCATCTCTCATATGAAGTACAAGAGTAAAGCGTGCTTCAAAAGATTTCAAGAATAATGAGAAATGAGAATATACATTTTAAAAGAGCATCTAAAAAATAATGTTTTGAATTTTAATCAAAATCGATGAAACAAATTTTGAGAAAATCGAAAAAACTGAAAAGTGCCTCAGTAAAGTACTAGTACATTTTGGCCGATTTTGTTAAAAATCTTCGTGTCATGTCCCTGGAGGGTATCTAACTTAAATATAAAATTTCAACCTCCTAGCCCTTAAGAGCGTTCGTTCTTGAGATATTTTTCTTCACCGTCAGACAGACCATTTTGCGGGACCCACTTTTTACTTTCTCTTACCTATGTATATATGTAATATATATATAGAGAGAAAGTATTGGATTCATGTCAAAAATTCGATGTCGAGATTTTGATGGATCTTCACGTTTTGAGGTCCCCTGAATCCAAAAAAGTGGTTTTCGCGACATGGTCTGTCTGTGGGTGGGTAGGTAGGTGCATAGGCGCCGGAACTGGGGGGGGCACGGGTACATTGCCCCCCCCTGGCATCCTACAGGGGGGGGGGCAGGGGGGGCAAAATTTCTTCTTTTATTTCATTTAGTTTTAAAAATGATATATTTTAAAATTTTTTTTATTTAAATTTAAAAAAAATTAAAAAAAGTAGAAATTTTTTTATTTTATATAGACCTATTGTATTTCTAAATTCTAAATACATTTTATATGGAATTAAAATAATAAAATTTAGATAACATGAAAACTTGAGACTTTATGCCTTGGAAAAAAAAAAAATTAAAATAAAGAAAATTAAAAATATTTATTTCCTTCAAATAGTAAATAACAAATCTACTATATAGCCTAAAAAAAATTTTGATTAAATAATTTGCATATTGTTAAACTATATATTTGTAAAAGTTAAATATAAAGGACTACAGACTATTTAGTGTAGTTGATTAACAGTTATAAGAAGAAAAAAAATGAAACGTCGATTTATTGATGATTATTTTAAAAAAGAAACAGGTAAGAATGGCCGTAGGCCTACTCTTAAAAACTTATTTTTCTTCGCCAAAAATATACGTACGCTAAAAATTTAATAAAAAAATGAAAATTTCTTATTATATCTGGTTCTTTCGTAGGCTCTTTAGAAAAAGGAAGCATTAGCACGGGTAGTCCTTTGCACCATGAGCATCGCCCTAGTACCAGCAGTAACATTTCTTCCACAAACACCATAGGTATTAATATAATAATTTCAAAAAATGAGTCATTATGCTTGTTTATTGTTTTGTTGCCTTGCTCAGAGATCGGAAATTCAATTAAATAATTTATTCATTTATTTAACAGAAAACATCGCCGATGATCCATCTGCTCCTGTAAAGAGTGTTTCTTTTGCTTTTACTAAAAACACACACGAAAAGATATGCTCTTTAAACGAACCGTATCAACCTTTGGATATTCCTCCATGGACCCAATCTGGACGTAATCATAATTTTCAGAATGAGTGGTTCACAACATACCCTTGGCTTCATTTTGACTCAATGACTAAAAGTATTTTTTGTTTCATATGTGTCCAAGCGCTAGGAAAAAATTAGTAAAATGTGAAAAAAATCATGAAACAAACTTAGTGATTGATGGGTATAAAAACTGGAAAAAAATTATCATAAAATTAAAAAGTCACGAAAAATCTGCTTTTCACAAAGAATCATTTATAAAATTAGAAGCACTGAAGAAAATACTCCAATTATTTCCTTATTATCTGAACAAACATTATCTGTTCAAATACAAAATCAAATCGCTCTAAAAACAATAATAACCTCAGCATTATATTTAGCTCGTCAGGGAATTGCATTTAGAGCACATGATATTAATGAAGGAAATTTCATTCAATTATTACGTCTCAGGGAAAATGACATTCAGAATTAAAATTATTTTTAAAACACAAAAAAAATTCATATAATTCCTTCAGATATTCAGAATGATAAAAGAAA
>JAKCPI010031184.1:0-19848 GCA_023213315.1 Euborellia annulipes
AAGTATTAATTTTATATTAAAATTAAAATTAAAATTTTTCAAATTTTATGCCTATTAAACAACTTTTTATTCAAGATTTTTATGCTTTTTTTAAACACTTTGTTCCATATTTGTGTACTTTGTTGTCTGATCTTTAGTTATAAATAATCTTTTTTTATGCAATTGAAGGAGAAAAAATTATTATAATCAATAAGGTGCTGGCCGAAATGCTTCGGTGGAAACAAAGGCCTTAAATATTTATATATAATATAATAATAAAGGAGAAAAAGCCACTAATAAGACAGCTAAGCATTTTGGTTGCCTACACTCAAGGCTCTACTATACTTCAAAGAGCAGCATACGATGAATTGTCAGAATGCCCTCAAATTTACTGGTCGCATTCATTGTCTTTCTTATTAAATGTCTTTCAAGCGGTTTTAGTGTAATTTAATACATGGATTGGTTATTAAACCTTAAACAGAAGGTTTGTTAGTAATCTTACTTCTCTTTAAATAAAGAAAAAAAAACCTTCAATCATATTTCCTTCTTAATTTATTTTATTTAAAAATAGGAATGACTTCTCATTCCCTCCCCCTCCCTCCCCCGCCCCATAAATTTCTATGACATTATCTCAACAAAAAAAAAACTTCTTTGTTTTTCCTGATCTCTTTTCTCTCTCTCTGTTTTCATAATCAAATATTCATTTCATATACTCGCTTTTCTTCTCTCTCAACTTTTTGAAACAATATTGTCTTTGAAATATTAACGACCTCCTCTTCATCGTTTTAGAGATTTTCTCTCTCTCTCTAAAAAAAAAAAAAAAATAAAACATAAATTACTTAAAAAATAAAAACTGGAAGGACTAATTAATTACAGTTTAATTGAATCAAAAAACTTATTATAAATATGTATAAAAAAAAAAGATAGAGAAAAGATTTTTTAATAAAATTTTGGCCAACTCCCAAGTGAGAAGCAAGTAAAAGAGAAATGGAAGGAGGGGGGGGGGAAGCACACAAATCAAATTTACTTTTAAAATAAAAGAGGGAACATAAATTAAATTTATTAAGTAATTTAATCCCATCTAAAAATAAAGAGCTTTAGGGAAAAAAAAGGCAACAAGACGATGCAAAATGAGACAAAATGAGACAGGATTTGTTTAAATTTTCTGCTTCCATGTTAATTTTATTTTTCTTTAGATTAGGCTATTATGAATAATTCATTGTTTTAGAATTTATAATCTGAGATGAAATGAGATATAAGAAAATGAAAATAGGTAGTCTACCTGTCTTAAAAAAATAATTAGGGTAGATGTTCCCCCAAGGGGGTTGGTAGCGCATTGAAAAGTCCTAAGAGAGTGTTTGAGAAATTTTATATGAACACTCAAGATCTGATGCTAGTTCACCTATGGCTAAAATCAAATTTCATTAGCAAATCAAAAATAGGGTAACGTGAAATTTTGATGGTAGAATGACGGTTCGGTGGCCTGGATCAAGTTGAAAGCACACCGGATAGGCCGGAGATCCCGAGTTCGATTCCCAGGACTCAAGAGACAATAAATATCAAATTTATTTAAATTGATAATTTTAACTAAGTTATTCGAATCTTTTATTTTATAATCGTATGGGGGAGGGGCGTCTAGAAAAAAGACTTAATTCTATATAATATAATAATGTGAGAAAGCAGGATGAAAAAACGGCCCTATGAGCCAGCACTGCGTGGAGTTTGACCAGGAGTTTGATTTTGATAACGCGGATATAGTCTTGAGATGTGTTACATCATCTCGAATAGGAATAAGTTGGCGAACCATCACACTGACACACAAGCAGGGCCGGATCTAGGGGTGGGGGGCAGAGGGTGCACGTGCCCCGGGCGGCAGATATTAGGGGGGGCGGCAATCCAAGAAAGATAAAAATTTTTGGTTACGCAAGTGGCAAAAAAAGGAAAAATATTTTTTTCGGAATGGAAAAAATTTTGGTTCCGCGGGCGGCAAAAATTTAGCGTCTCTAAAAAAAAGGTAAAATATTTTTTCAGACGGGAACATTTGGTTCCGCAAAAAAAAAAAAAAATTTTGCAGAAAAATTTTTGAGATCAAGGAAAATTTTAAGGAGGGGCGGCAAATAAAATTTTGCCCCCCTATAAAATCTCCTAGTTCCGGCCCTGCACACAAGACTTTAATGTCGTGTATCGCAATGTCTTATCTCCTGTTGAGCGGGTGAATGTAGAGAGAGGGGGGTCATTTTATCTTTTACTTTATTTTTTGCTAATTTACAACTAATTGATGATAATGTATTGGTTTATTTCAATATATTTGTGAAATGTATTTATGGAATCCCCCTCCCTCCTCCTTTAATCTTTGTTCTTAAGAAAAAATAAAAAGTAAACTCAATATCAGATGCCTAGCATTGACTCACTGTCAGAGTGGCTCGTGGTTAAAGCTTGCATGTAATTTGGCTATATGGTGAACTGACTGTGCTGAAATACAGCCATCATTTCAAACAACAATCGAATTGTTCAGTAGCGTATCCAGGTGGGGGCGAAGGGGGGCGTTCGTCCTCCCCACCCCAGGCGCATCCATCGAGTTTTTGCCGCCCCTCGCGCATCCGCTTTTCCCAAAATCTACGGAGAAAAATTACAAAAAAAAAGCCCAACCGACATTCGAATACTAAAAAAAAAAAAAGGTAGAACGAAAAACGGAGCCCCAGTTGAGCTTCGCCCCCTCCGCCCTCAAAGGCTACTTACGCCGCTGGAATTGTTGTATTTAACTCACGAGTGCAGAGGGCACGGAAGATTTTTTTCGACCTTTGTGAGTGCACTTTTCTCCTTTTTCTTTTGTATTTGATATTTTGAAGTTTGTCTGTTGTATTTTAAGGTCCTGATGATGGATCACTTAAGTCCCCGAAACGTCGACATAGGAAATAAATAATTTTGGGCCGAATTAAGTCTTTTTTTCTTCACCTTCCAGGTTTTTATTTTTATTTTATATTATCCAATACTGCATGTATGTCAGAATAAAAAATAAAAGGACCGCGCGGCTAGTTAAAAACTAATTTTGAATAGAAGCCAATGGGAAAAAAGTTTAAATGAGATTCACGAATTCGGACCGACTAAGTTTGAAAGAATAAAATAAAAATGTATGATTTAATCTTTAAGAAAATAATAAAAATAAAAAAAAACTTTTATTTTTTTTGAATTGGAAATGATCCGTTTGGGAAGGGAAATTCATACAATAAAATTTGATTCTTTTTTTGACCATTTCATCCTGGGAATCCTTTTTATTTATTGTGGTACGTTCAGCCATCAGAAAATTTAATTTTAACCAAGTTTATAAAAATCATTCAACCAAATGAAATCAGTTCTCTTTTTGTTGTTGATTGCTTCTTCTAAAACAAAGAATAAAAAGAACAAAGAGAATTGATTTGCTATTGCAAAATTTAATAATTAATTAAATATTGAAAGGCGAAACGCAGCGAGATCGCCTCTGGCATAATAAGCGGATTATTGAGTTTAGCCAGGGAGGAGTTTTTATTTGAACTGGGACATCCTTCTTGAAAATTTAATTTCCCTTTTATTTAAACGTCCAAGTTTTTTTTCGGCGTCTCCAAAATTCCTTCCAGCTGCTGTGACATAATATAAAATTTTAATGAATTCAATTCCAAGGGAAAATAAAATATTTAATAAAGAGTAGGCGATCTAACTTTTGAAAAAAAAAAAAAAAAAAAAAAAACTAATGAATATTTTTTCACAATTATGAGTTGATTAGAAAGATCGGACATTTTCATTTAAGATTGAAACACATCATTCACAGCTGGTTTGACATACCCCATCCGATGATTGTTTAGGTCCTATCGCATGAGTGGCAACTTCGATTTCGTGTTTCAAGGCATCAATCGTCTCTCGGCGATTAACGCAACACTTGTTCTTAAGGGCTTCCCACAAAAAAGCTCCAACGGGGTCAAATTACAACTCCGAGGCAGCCAATTGACATCAGCATTTCGATCGATGGGGTCCTGTTAAGCCAGCCGAGGCAGTCATTTGATGTCGTGTTTCATTATTAATTGAAAATGTTCAAACTTACTAATAAACTCATAATTTTGAAAAAATATTCATTAGTTTTTTTTTTTTTTTTATAGCCGATTTAAACTCCCAAAGATAGATGCCCAACCTGCAGTGCCGCAACAGGGGGGCGAGGGGGCGACGACCCCGGGCGCATTAAAGAAAGGGGCGCTGGCAGCGTTCAAGTGTTTACAAAAAAAAAAAAAGTGTATTATTTATAATAATGATTGGTAGTGAAAACAAAAAATAACTTATCTACAAAAAAAAAATCTAAAAAGAAATATTGAATAATTTTTTTTTTTGTTATGGTAACAGCGCCCGGTCTAGGCGGGGGGAGGGCGTTGGAATTGGTCCAGGGGCGCTCGATTTTGGGGGCGGTATTTTGGCTGTGTTATTTATTGAATCAATCAGATTTGTTAACTATTTTTTAAAACAATGAAAATATACCAGGCATTTCAATTTAAAATTTTTGGATTTTGAGCCCGATGAGGCACAATAAAAAAAAATTTGGAATTTGGGGGATTGATCGCCAGGGCTTCGATTAATCCCCCTCCCCCTCCTGAGCTGAATCGCAACGTAAAGTGTAGTTAAACTATTTTCACGTAAAGTTTTATTGATATACTTTTTAAAGAGTATCGAAAAATAATTGATTTTTGAATTTTAATCAAAATCGTTAGAGCGAATTTTGAGAAATCGAAAAAAACTGAAAAAAATACATTAGTAAAGTACTAGTACCCTTTGGCTGATCTAGTTGAAATTTCTTGAAATACTTGCGACATAGGTACTTGGCTTAAGTAGAAAATTTGAGTATCGAGACTTTTATCGTTTTTGAGTAATTCCCTTAACCCACATTCTTTGATATTTCACTTGAAATCAATTTATTTTATTGTGAAAAAATCTTAAATTTCAAGAAGATCGATTCCAGTTAAAATATCAAAACATAATGTTTATGTAAATTTCTCTGAAAGAGATTTTATTGCTTTTAAATGGCTGTTTTATTGCTTTTCTTGAAATTGCCATTAAAAGGAGGTGATTCCTTTTAGCTCGAATTTGACGTCATTTTCACAATCATTTGGAATGAATTTCAACTGAAATTGATTAAATTAAATAACTCAATAAGGAAAGAACTCTCGATACACAAGTTTTATACTTTAACTAAGTATTCATGTCCCAAGCATGGGCAGGAATTTCATTCCAATCGACCAAATTTTACTAGTACTTTATTAAAAAAAAATTATATTTGAATGAGTACTTTTCATTCGTTACCGGCAATCAAGTACTCATATGAGTAAAGTATCGAAAAAAGTATCGCTTAGAAAAAGTACTAGTATCGGATCAAAAGTATCGATACTCTTTTCGTGTCCCTAGGTGTCACACCAAATAATAATTAATTTTTAATGTTTTTATGTAAAATCGGGAAAATGAGAAACTGACATAATGACGAAAGATGCAAATCATGAGATCATGAAAAGACGCTTGCAGAATCTATCTATCAATCGTTGGAGATGAACTGAGCGAAAGAGGGGGATTTGTAATATGGATCACTCAGTGAATCATGGAGTGAAAATGAATGCATGTGTGTGTATGAATCAAGGGGAACATGAGAGGAATCTGTGAACAATCTATGATTGTTGTTATATATCCACATAGCACTGCAACCAAAAATCGGACATTTCGACGCCGCAGGGACGTTCTGCGATGTCCCAAAATTGCAGCATCGTCCCTTCGACGTCCAAATGTCCGCTTTTTGATTGCAGTGCTATGTGGGATGTTGCTTATAGACATGGGCGTAGCCAGACATCTTGTTAGTGGGGGGGCCAACCCCTCGTTAGGGCGAAGGGAGGGGGGGGGGTTTGCACTTAATATATACATAGATTATTAATTATTTATTTAAATAAAAAAAATTAAATTAATGTAGTGGATTGGGGCGTTAAAAAAATAATTCCCAATGGGAAAAATATATATTTGTTTGTTTGTTTTTTTAATTTTTAGGACAAGCCGGGGGGGGCAATGGCCCCCCTGCCTCCCCCTGGCTACGCCCATGCCTATACAGCGGCGTATTTAGGGGGGGGGGGGGGCCGAGGGCCCCCCCGAAATTTCCCAAACACATATACATATATAGGAATATACAGACATAGCGCAACAAATTTTTCCGCAGGATGGACAACTTTGGTTCCGCAATAGAAAAAATGTTCCTCAAAAAATTTCGTGTGAAAAAAGTATAGTTTCTTAAAAAAAAAAAATTTTCCTCAGAAAAATTTTTTGAGTTCAGGGCCCCCCCGAAAAAAATTTCTATATACGCCCCTGTGCCTATCTTTATATATATAATTCTTCTGTACGTGTGTATGTGACTGAACTCCTCCTAAACGACTGAACCAATTATGATGAAATTTTCTGTGTATGTTTGTGAGAATCCCGGACAGGTTTTAATTCACAAATAACAATAAGTTAATGAGTAATTAACCGTTAAAATAAGAAAAAAATAAAAATTAGGAGAAAGGGTTGCCATGGTAACAAAATATAAATATTTACCCATGTTTACGATTTTTTTTTATTTATTTACATTTTGAATTCTAAAATATCGGCGTAAATTTTTTGTCTGTGTATCGGGAGAGTCCCGGAAAGTATATGATTCACAAAAAATCTTAAATTCATGAATAATTAACCGTTGAAATAATCTATATATTATAAAAATGAATTGGGAAAAATGTTTATATGTACCGGTATGTATATAAGTAGGCGAGCAAGGGGTCCAGGGGGCGAAGCCCCCCTGGCTAGACGGGAAAGCCCCGCCGAAGGCGGGGCTTTGCGTCTAGTATATATATATAAAGAAATAGATTTCACACGCCAAAAATTAAAGAAACAAAGCAATAGATTTGTTGTTTATTGATAGACCGAATGGTGATTATAATAGTTTATTTTGTGTTCTGTAATATTTAAGTTATTTAACTCAGTCCATTATTCCTACAAACTCTATTATTATTAATATTTAAATTCTATTGAAAATATAGAAATTATTTTTTTACCTTGTTTTTCTGATGTATTTATATACCGTCATGTATAATTATATTAAATACGTCTTTTCAGCTTTATTATAATATAGATTTATCCGAGATTGGAAAGGATCAAAGACAATAATGGATTGAAATGTTTAAAACTTAAAAATTAAACGAGAATAATAAAAAACGTGTTTATTAATATTATAATAATGAGAAAAAATAATAATTATTTTTATTAATTAATACGCATTATTAATGTGAATTTGTTCCTTTAGTCAAAAGTTTGTTCGGAGTAATTAAAAAAAAAAAAAAAAAAAAAAAAAAAAAAAAACTTCAAATTGATTTGCGCCCTTGAGAGTAGAAAATAAAAATATTAAGGCATTCAATGGAACGATTAACAAATTTTTCCATTTTAAACTCAATTCTATTAAAGTGCTTTGCTAAAAAAAAATTTAATATTTAAAACAACAACAACAACAACGAGCAACGACATCAACATAAAAGCAAAGCCATCTGTCATTTTAATACATTTACATTTTCAATAAATATGTTTAAAAAAAAAAAACACTTTTAAATAAAATGTTGCAATTTAATAAATATAAAAAAAAATTCTCTGGTTCCAGTTGAACAATATTTTATGCTTCCCTGACCTTTTAATATATTAAATATATATAAAAAAATACAAAAAGGGACCACGGGAAGCAGGGGCGTATATAGAAATTTTTTTCCGGGGGGCCGGACTCAAAAATTTTTCTGAGGAAAATTTTTTTTTTAAGAAACTATACTTTTTTTCACACGAAATTTTTTTGAGGAACATTTTTTTCTATTGCGGAACCAAAGTTGTCCATCCTGCGGAAAAATTTGTTGCGCTGATGTCTGTATATCCCTATATATGTATATGTGTTTGGGAAATTCGGAAGGGGCCCGGGCCCCCTCGGCCCCCCCCCCCCCCTTAAATACGCCCCTGACGGGAAGAGAAACAGGGAGAGCAATTTATAAAGTTAAGTCTATTTTATTGAGAGGATTACGATTCAATTTTAACTGTCAATGTGGTCTTTGTATTTCTTAAAAATTTTCGTAATTTTTGCTTATATCTCGATCAAATTGGCTTTCCGCCTTTTTTTTTAGACTAATAAAGAATTTTCCCTGAAATACTTGTCCAAAGTACTGATCTCGCTGACCTCGTATTATTCATTTTTGCCCAATTTTTTCTCTCAGTACATTTATAACTATATTGTTAGAAAATCAGATGCCAAAAAAGACCTTAAGGTGCGCGTCTCGAAAAAGCCGTTAAAAGACGATTGACTCGAGGCGGCCAGAGATGGCGTTAGTTCTCCCCCATAGGAGTACAAGGGATTTATTCCATTTAATTTAAAAGTTTCCAGCTAATAAATTCAGGGTAGAAAATTAATTATTTTTTAACACACACAATGATTACTAATTTAATTACCTACAAGTTATAGAGCTTTTTTAAAAAAATCTTTTTTTAAAAATGCGATTAATCTAAAAAAAAAAAAAAATTATTTTTTTCGAAAATCAAAAAAAGGGCTTCTATAAGTTGTAGATAATTTGAATAGCTTTAATTTAAAAAAAAAATATGAGGTCGATAGCTTCAAAATTGTGGCCGCTGGAAAGTCCCAAAATTAGCACCCCGAGACGCGCACCTTAAAAAATTTAAAAAATTGCATAAAAATATTAGATTCCCGATGTTTTGATGGAGATGCATCTTTAATAAAGAGAAATGGATTTGGTTGTTACTTACTCGGCCTCTTCGACCGTTTCGGTCATGGCCAGGAAGACGCAATTGAGCAGAATGGTAGCCATGACCACGTAGTCGAAGTACTGGTTTGTGCTGAGGAAGATGCACGTCTGGCGAATCGGGTTCCATGGCGAGAAGAAAAAGAAACTGCTGGTGGCTGTGAACCGGTGGATGTAATTCTTACGGAATCGTTTCGAGACCACGCAAAATGTCTGCAAACACACAACAAAAACAAAAAAAAACATTAGAATTCATTCATATTATTAATTATTATTTAGCTAAATTACACTAAATAAGGCGAATATTATGCGAGCTTATTTATTCAACGTTTACTGTGAAAAGGATATCGTTGAAATAAATTAAAGATAAATTAAATTATTATTTAGAAACAATTTGAAATTTAATATTTTATTTATTTTAAATAAAAAAAATTATTGCAAATTTATTGAAAATCATTATTCAAAATTAAATATTTATTTAAAAAAAAAAATGGATGAATCAATTGCGCAGTGGCCTACAAATTATTTCTAAATTGGAAACGTTTGTCCATTAAATGAGTGAGTGATAAAAGGAAATTATTTAACGATTACGATAAAAAAATTAAAGCAATTTACCTTTAAAGTTTTAGAACTTAACTTCAAGTTTTAAAGAGAAGAAAGAAAATTATAAAGTTTATTATAAAAAAAATCTGGTGTGACTGGCGCACAGCACACAACTTTCTCTTACCCTTCGGTAAGAGAAAGTTGCGCACTGTGCTGGTCACACCAGATTTTTTGTGTCGAGATATATTTAGTTTCCGATAGCACCTTAGTTTCAAACATGCATTTTAAATGTTGACTGCTTCAAATAAACTATGGTTATTTTTCAAAATTTTAATCTCATATTTGGACATTTTATACACAATATAGAATCGTAAATAAATACAAAATTTCATAAGAATTGGAAAAAAAAATTTTAAATGCCTAAAAAGTTCTAAAGGGGACCCCCTTTTGAATCGAAATTAACATACAAATCCCTATAGGAAATTAACATTGTTCCTATGCGAAGATAAGGTGGAAAGGGAATTTAAAAAAGAGTAGAGAGAGACGATAATGTTTGCAAGTGAGAGAGAGACATATATGTTTTCTTTGAAACAATTAAAGACACAAATAAATTTAAAAAAAATGGGAATTTAAATAATAATTGATTTTTAATCTAATAAAAAGAAAAAGATTTAAATTCCGTTACCATGGCAACCATTTCTACTTTCCTATGAAGAACAAGAGTAAAGTGGTCTTCAGAAGATTTCAACGGCAAAATGAGAATATACATTTTAAAGAGCATCTAAAAAATAATTGATTTATGAATTTTAAAAAAATCCTTGGAGGGAATTTTGAGAAAATCGAAAAAAACTGAAAAAGTACATCAGTAAAGTACTAGTACTTTTTGGCCGATTTTGTTCAAAAGCTTATTTTGAGATTCTTCAAAGGTACCTAAGTTAAATATAAAATTTCAATCCGCTAGCTCAACTCCTTCATGCTAAAAAAATCGTTACACACACACAGACACACAGACACACACACACACACACACAGACCAATTTGCGGGACCCACTTTTTGGACTCAGGGGACCTCAAAACATGTATATCCATCAAAATCTGGACATCGAATTTTTGACATGATCGCAATACTTTCTCTCTCTATATATTTCATATATAGGCTAAGAGAAAGTAAAAGAATCCATCCAGTTTCAAACAACAATTACACCCAAAGAGACTCAAACACAAAGAATAAAGATTTAATTAGCAAAGAAGTAAAGAGATGTAGACTAACAAGTGAGATATAAAAATTTTTAGCTGCTTCACGGATTGGTTTCAAGCAGAGGGAAAATAAATACGTATATTTCACTTGATACATAAATAGGCATGCCTTATATGCCGAAAAAGACCTTAAGCAAATAAATATTCAAATAACCATATAGTAAAACTTTATTTGAAAAATTATCGTCGATGTTTTCTGTTGGTTGTTCAACGTAACCCGAAGTTCAGTGGCCATAACCTCAAGGCTTTTAATAAATATAAATTTGTTATGCGCAAAAGTTCATTGTGCTGCCTTTTTTACCAAGTCAAATAAAAATATGTTGGATTATCATTATTCCAAGATTGGTAGGCCTACGTGTTGGGCAATCGTAGATGCTTCGTTTATTATAATTAGGAACCGACCGAATATTCGGTTTCGGTTACGGTTTTCACACAGTTTCGGCCAAAAATCATGGTTTCGGCCGTAGTTTCGGTTTCGGCCAAAAAGTGGCCGAACCTTTCGGCCGGCCGAAACCAGAGTCTGAAAAAAATGGGATGAGACTCGCATCAAAAAAAAAAAAAATGGTCAAATAATTTGCTCTTGAGGGAGAAAAAATTTTAGTCTCCCTAAAAAAATTAGGTGTTGGCTGTGTCTTCTACACAGCCGGTGGCTTTTTAACGTGACAACGTCTTTTTGCTTGACTTCAAAAATTTTTTTTTTCTCTTGCCTATATTGAAATATAAAGAGAGAAAAGTATTGTTTTTTGTTTTTTTACTAGTAGTTTGTTTTCATAAATAAACATGTTCAAACATTTTCATTGAAACAATATATGACAGGTGTGGCCAAACTTTTATCCATTAAGGGCGACATATGCTTAAAAAATGAGGTTTTTCGAGAAAAAAACCAATTTTAGAGTTAATTACTCGGGATTTTTTTATTTATTCTATTAGAGGATTTTTTTCTGCACCAAATGACATCTCATTTAGTCAGATCGGATTAGCCGTTCGGAATCTATAGGGGTTTAAAATTTCGAAAAACGAAATCCCGCCGAGTGCTCTCATGCGGTAAAATGAAGTCATATCAAAAAAGAAAAAACACCCCGGGGTATTGAACCACTCTTTCTTACCCTATATTTAGATTTTATGTAGCTTTTATGGTCAAGTCGCTAGGCGTTGCACAAGTACCCGAGTCGAAATCGAACGCCTGGTTTGAGTCTACAAAACCTCAGAATCTAATTGTTGTCTAAGTAGACTTAACAGAATCAAACTAGGATTTGAAAGCATGGTTTCTATGGAAATTTGATAGTCTGGTTTGGTTCTAAAAAGTCTACTTATGTCCCCTTTTGACATGTTTAGACTCAGACCAGGTATTCGAAATACTAGTTTAAGTCTACCAGATCTACTATTACGACCAGCAGTACTGAATGCTGGAATCCTAGTTTAGGCCTATAAATTCTCATTTAAAATTTGTTTATATACATATATACAGAGTGACAAAAAAGTTCTGATAATTTTGTTAGATTAGCAAAGAGGTATGCTTGTTTTTTGGCAATGAGAAAAATAACTTTTAGGGTGTATTCTTCAAATATTTCGAAGACATTTAATAGCACTTCACCGCTGATGAAGAAGTCCTATTAAATGCCATCGAAATATTTGAAGAAAACACTCTAAAAGTTATTTTTCTCAATGCCAAAAAACAAGCATACCTCTTGCTAATTTATACAACTTGGCACTCCACATTCGAAATTTTTTACTTTCTCTTACATCTATATATGTTAATATATATAGAGAGAAAGTATTGGATTCATGTCAAAAATTCGATGTCGAGATTTTGATGGATCTTCACGTTTTGCTCTTCATTTCGCTACAATTAAATTCTTAAATAAAAGGAAAATCAAATTAATCTTTAAATAAAATAATATTTTTTGTTTAAATATCAATTTTCTTTAATTCGAGAATAAGTTAACATTTCTTTAAAATATTTTAAAAATTCCAAATGCTCTTCGTGTCGATTTCAATATTTCTGGAGATTCATTACTGAAATTGTTTTAAAGAAAATATGGATGTAAAAATGAGTTTCCATCTCTAAAATAAATCACATTAATTTTTATCTTGACTGTATATGTAGGCCTATACCATTAGTTATCACGTGTGGAAAAATATTTTTCTTTTCAGTAAGAACTTCTTTTAGTTCTCTGGAAATGTGAAAAATATATAAATTAATTTTATAAATTTATAATCTTTTTTAATTTGTCTTCTTACCTTTCAAAATGACATGAATGGCCAATGTTCCTTGTATTCATTTATTAAAATTAAAGTGGCTTCTTCAGGCCAATGTGTTTTTACAACTAAAATTTATAATGAATATAATTGAAAAAATTAAATAGAATATAAGATTACATCTATATAAAAAAATAAAAATAAAAATAACAGCTAACCTTATCATTTTGTTTTGGCTTGTTTTTATAACGTTGACCCTTAAATAAATAAAAATAATTAATAATAATAAAGAAAATTAATGAAAAAAATGAAAATAAAACTTAAAACTTACTTCTTTTTTATCGATAATAAATCCAAATATCCAAGGAATGAAAGAAAATGAAAGGTGGTCATCTACTAAAGCTTTGGCGCTGAGATCGCACTGTTTTTAATTTTTACCCGAGAGGATTAGAAGATTCAAACCAGTACTTCCCGAGTCAAAATCGAACGCCTGGCTTGAACCTTTTAGTCCTCAATTGAAGACTGCAAGGTTCAAGCCAGGCGTTCGTACTGGTTTGAACCTTCTAATTCTCCTGGCAGGCTCAGTAGGCTCAAGCCAGGCTTTCAATTTTGACTCAAATACTGGTTTGAACCTTCTAATTCTCCTGGTAGGTTTAGTAGGCTTTAACCAAATTTTAATCCAATCAAATAACAAAGGAATTGAAGACTAAAAGGTTCAAACCAGGCGTTCAAGTACTGGTTTGAATCTTCTAATTCTCCTGGTAGAATCAGTAGGCTTTCACAAAATTGTAAATAAATAACACCCCATCAGATAACAAGGGAATTCAGGACTAAAAGGTTCAAACCAGGCGTTCGATTTCGACTCGGGTAGGGCTATTTTTCGATATTTTTTTGCCTAAAAATGAGGTTTTTCGAGGAAAAAACTAATTTTGGAGTTAATTACTCGGGATTTTTTTTATTTATTCTATTAGAGGTTATCTTTCTGCATCAAATGACATCTCATTTAGTCAGATATGATTAGCCGTTCGGAATCTACAGGGGTTTAAATTTTCGAAAAACGAAATCCCGCTGAATGCTCTCATGCGGTAAAATGACGTCATATCAAAAAAAAGAAAAAAACACCCCGGGGTATTGAACCACTCTTTCTAAACCTATATTTAGATTTTATGTTGCTTTTATGGTCAAGTCGCTAGGCGTTGCACAAGTAGGGCTATTTTTCGATATTTTTTTGCCTAAAAAATGAGGTTTTTCGAGGAAAAAACTAATTTTGGAGTTAATTACTCGGGATTTTTTTATTTATTCTATTAGAGGTTTTCTTTCTGCACCAAATGACATCCCATTTAGTCTGATCTGATTAGCTGTTCGGAATCTACAGGGGTTTAAACTTTCAAATTAGAATTTACCGCAGCGCGGTAAAATTAAATGATAGGAAAAAAATAAATGGTGAAATCTTTAGCTGAAAACTCATTCTTTCTAACCGTATATTCCCCATAATTATACCTCTTAAGACAGAGGAGTTATTCAAGATGATAAACTTTTTCGTGCATGCCCCTCTAACATGATTTGTAAGACGTTGTCACGTCAAAAGATTTTAAAAAATGTCCTCAGGCTTTCTGTAGTTGGTAGCATGCCTACCTTCTATACCGAACATCGCGGGTTCGGACCCCAGTCAGTCCGATGATTTTATTTAAGCCATTTGGATACCAAATAGCATAAATAAGAATGCCTGGACCCCCAATATGTATATTATTAATTAATAACGGTTATCGTATAAAGTCTTATCTGGCCTGAGTTGCCGAAAAGACTGTGTGAATGTTGTTTGAGTGTGAATGAGAAAAAAGTGTGAGTGTTAAAAAAAAAAACTAATTTTTTTCAATGACACCTACACTCCCCCTACCCCTTTCAACAGCTTATATTCTCCCTCTACCCTTAGTGAAATACAAAATATTTAATTTCATATTCAAAAGAATTATTTTTTTTTTCATCGATAAAATGCATAATAATTACCTTTAATAAGACTCTCAAGAGGGTGTGTTGGTTGACGGTGAGGTCAGGGTGGGTTACACTATATTAATTATTCACTTTGATTCACTTTAAACACAAAAAAGAGAGCAACGCCTGCCTGCTCGGCCACGCGCTCGACTCGACTGAACGAGAGATTCGCCTCTCTCTATTTGTATAGGAATAAAACAGATGAAAATAACAATTCCCTTTTTTATTAAAAGTAAAAAAATACCTTTTTATCTAATCTAACTATATTTAGAACTGGAAAAGAATGTCAACAAGTGATTTGGAATATTCCAAGGACTTTCTTAATCTTAAATAATCAACCCTTCATCCCCCCTAATCAAAATAATAATCAACGTTATTTATTGAAAGTTTTCTATTTATTTGGCTTCGATTTAGCTAAAATAAATTTAAAAAAAAAAAACTTTTTTTTCAATTTTTCTTGTTTGCTAATATTCGCGCCTCCCCTTAGACTAGTCCGCGCCTCCCTAGGGAGGCGCGCCTCACAGTTTGGAAAACGCTGCTCTAAACTAAATATTTAAATATTTATGAAGTATATTAAAATCATACTAATTAAATAATTATTATAAAGTAATTCAACTAAATAATATAAAAATTAAAATTAAAATTAACAATTTTTACCAAAATAATTAATTTTAAAATATACAAGAAATTTGTTAGGTTGGCTAAAAATTGAATTTTCTCGTATACCCGATATGAATATTCATAAACAGTTTATGAAACAGAGTTCCTATACTTGTATAGGAAGTTTTCTGGAAGTTTTTTAACAGTGTATTTACAGAACCAAAATTTTTTTTAAATTTTCGTTTTCGCATATCTGTATTCCATATAAACATGAAAATTCCTTAATCGACTGAAGATGGCAAAATAAAATTTCGCCGAAACGTCTCAACTGGGATTTGGTGTTTCATTGGTTTAAATCTCCTTGGCTGCATCCTCGCAACTCCAACAATATCATATCTACAGCCACTAACTCTTCCATTAGGATATTTTTTGTTGCAATATAAGTGTTTAGATGTTAGGGAAGTTGGGTAGTGGGAATAGCAGAAGGGTTTATGACTGCCCAAAGGGTAAGCCTGAAGGTGACAATAAATCATAAAGCTGCCAAAAGGGGGAAAAAAATAGATTTGTGTTCAAATATTGAAGAAATTTGATTATAATTAATTTCTCGAAACATTTATGATATTCCAATTAAAATACTCTATATGCTATACATACGTACATACATTTTTCGATTTCTTTATATACATATATATAGAAGATAGATAGATATGTGGATCCAAATGCCTACACTCGAGATATGTGCTAAGAGGGTTAGGTAGTTGTGTTGAGTTGTATTGTAATGTACTGCTATGCTTGTCATTAATGAACCAACTCTATTAAAAAAGTTTGTCAAACTCTGGTTTAAAGTGAAGAATCGAGTCAAATTTATTACGTCAAATTAATTTACGTAACACTAGAGTTTAATGAAAAAGTTGCAAATGACAGATTATTTATAATCATTTTAATGTTTTTTTTTTTCTTGATTGAAAATTGTATGGAAAATTAATGAAAGTTTCTTTTAAAAACAAACAACAAAAGTTGTTGATATTAAAATAAATATTTATCTTGGTTAAATAAGAAATATTTTCTCATGGATGCACTGATTTTCTCATTAAATAAAATGTAGCTCCGATTTCTAATATAAGACACGAACGAATTTGCTAAACTCTGACCGAATTCCCAACTCCGTTACTCTTTTTTTGTTTTTTTTTTTTTCTTTTCTTAATTTACGATCCTTATGAAAAACAGGTAGCTCATCAAATAAATGAAACAATTTCCTCTTGACATTAAAAAATTATATTAGTTGTAATTAAATGAAACAGTTAATAAATTAGTAGCAATTGGTAGAGAGAACTTTTTTATTAAAAAATATTTTAATTTATTTTATTTTTAAAAAATAGAAAAGGGAGCCAGTGTAAAAAAAAATTCAAATAATTTTCAATTCTCAGTTTCGGTCGGGAGTCGAATACTTCTTCAGCACTAGGATCCTATTATAATAATGTTCGGTGCTTGAAAAATGATTTTTTTTTTAAGATTAAATAATACTTCATTTCAAATACACGTACGTATATAGATCTAGAGCAGGGGTGGCCCAAAGAGTGGAACACGTGTCCATTCTTAGTCTAATGCCTCGAAAAAAGAATCACTTTCAATATCCATCATTTTCATAATTTTGCCATAAATTCATGGAAAAAAAAATTCGCAGAGATGAAGGTCATTTCTTATCAAATTTTGTTCTATTTGACATGGAATACCTCCATTTAAATAAATTCTCGCTCTAAGCTGCTGAGGCTATTTAGGGGTTGGTTTAAAATTTTATTATTTTAATGAAAAATGACTGGTAAATTTCTTCTTGTTGAGGGAGGAGGGTTGATCGCCTAGATTTAAATATTATTTCATTGTATAATAAAATTTTTTGCTAGCAACGCATCTCTATCATTTTCAATTCATTGTGCACATTCGCCGTATCATGTAGAATTTTGATATAAAAATAAATATGATTAAAAAAATAAAAATTCACATATCCAATTGAGATTTGCGTTTGATCCTCTTACAACCTCCAATTGTTGATAATTCACATATCGTTTTTGTAATAATTAAGATATAGCAAATTAAAAGTTTAGGGAGGAAAAAAAAGAAAGAATTCCGTTCATTTTTACTTTCTCTTACCTATATATATATAGACAGAGAAAGTATCGGATTCAAGTCAAAAAATTCGATGCCGAGATTTTGATGGATATACACGTTTTGAGATCCCCTTTATTGTTTACACATTCACCCCGAAAAAAAAAGAAAATGATTTAATTTCTTACCATCATCTATCTCCCCCTCCCATTTTCCTAAATTGTGTATTTCCGCTGAGTAAATTAAATTTAATAAATTTCATTTTGTTATTTTTTTTTTCTTTCTTTTCTAATCCTTGTCACAGACATTTAAAAATGATCTCACTCATGGGAAGAGGAGTAGAGTCCTTTAGGGCCTTTGACCCTTCAGGAAATAAAGGGCTGACTCTCTTAGGCCCTTTCGGGGGGAACAAAAATCGTTACAAAAAAAAAGTTGACGTCCTTGGAAAAAATAAATAAAAAACTTTACGTTGGATATTCTAATAATAACAGATCAAATTTAAAGATAGAGAAGAGTTCGAATAAAAAAAAAAAATTAATTAAACCAAATTGTCTTTGTTTAAAAAAAATAATAATAGAGCGGAAAAAATATTCTTGTTTGAAAGAAGCAAACCCCAGTAAACGTAGAGAAAGAGAGAGAGAGGTCTTGGATTATCAATTGCGGTTCAGTGTTCTGCCCGAGTCTGAGCGATTTTAATTATATTGGTTACCAATTAATTTAAATATGGGTTTAAACTTTTTCGGTTTCCAGCGCCCTTAATATATCAGAGATTTTCCGGGGCGCTCCCTGTCAAAGTTGAGGGCAAACCTAATGTTACTAATATTGATATTTTTTTTCAGGTTATATGATCTTAAAATGCTGGATAAATTTACGCTGGTCCGAGTAACATTTTATAAAGTAATGATATTATTAATATTAATATTTTGTTTAGGAAAATTTTCACTAACAAGGTAAGAGAACAGTCGCGGCGCCCTGGGGATATTATTATTGAAATAAATTATAGAGCTTGGGGGCGAAATCCAATCACTGACCCTTGGATCATCTGATTTAATTGACAAGACTTTCGACAAATTAATATTTAAACTGTGCATTAGGGTGGGCCGAAAAACTCATTTTTATTTCGAAATTGTAATAGAGCGGAAAAGTTGCGAATTATATAGACAAAAAAAAAAAAGGAAAAAAAAAATTTCAAAATCGGTTGATATCTTCCGGTGGCGCATAGGCACTAAACTATGACAAAATATGAAAAAAATCAAAAAAAAACTTCATTTTTTGCGATTATTTTTTTAATTTTTGAATTCACACCATAATAAAACACATGCTCTTATATTCAAAAATAAAAATACTCGTAACTATTAGGGCAAGGGCGGATCCAGTGGTGTTTCTCGGGGCCCCCTCCCCGAGTCACACCCAGATTACCCCCCCTGGTAATCTGGTGTGACTGGTCGCACAGCACACAATATTTAATTTCGGTAATTTAAAGGCGCATTCTGTACTTGTTTGCCAAAATATAAATAGATATCAAATTTTTAAGTATTAATATTTAAAATTTTACATTAAAAATAATTTTTTTTTTGCGAAAAAAAGTATTTTTTTTAAATCTTGGGGGGGTAATTTCCCTTTACCCCCCCCCTGTATCCGCTCTTGTATTAGGGACTACGTTAAAAAAAGTATATTAGAAAAAACTAGTAAAAATGTTACTTTTTCATTATTTTGGCAAATTTTGGAGCTTATGCGCGACCGAAAATATCAAATGATCTAAACCAAATTAAATCGCAATGTTTTTAGGCTCTTTTGGAAGACGTTACAAACTATTACATTACGAAAACATCTAATTCCAAACATTAAAAGATCATTGCAAAAATGAAGTTTTTTTTCATATTTTGTCAAACTTTAGGGTCTCTGCGCGAAGTCAACCGATTTTTGATAATTTTTTTTTCCCCTTTTTTTTTTTACTTTCCCTTATCCTATATTTTTTTATCTATATATTTGCAACTTTTCCGCGCTTGCCGTACTATAACTTCGAAATAAACAAATCAGTTTTTTTTGGCCCACCCTACATCTTATCATCAGAATTTTAGGCCTTTAAAGATTTTGTTTCGCTAATAACTTTAACCCCAGAAGAGTTTTATAATCTCAGATTTATTTTCTGTAACCGAACTCATTAAATACCATTCAAGATGATTTTTTTTCATTCGTTCCGAAAAACCGATAAGATAAAATTTTATTGCTTTCTTCCTTTTGAATGATTCATTTTTTTTGTTTGGATTGTGGAACATTTATTATGAAACGTGTTCTTTTTTAAATCTCTTCTTATAACAAATAATTAATTACTATCCTCTTGTAATACAACGACTATTAATAA